>JANHGL010026433.1:1814-20681 GCA_024611195.1 Ceyx melanurus | reverse complement strand
AGCCAGTTAGAAAACCTGAGCTGAAAAAGTAAAATCACTGAACAGAATTTGCTCAGTTTTCACCCAAACCAGGACACTCTTGCAGCAATGCTCAATTCCCTGACTGCCAGTTAAAATCCTGGGCACCTCCTGTCTCCTCTGTCCTCTGAACAGTAGCCAGGCTTGAGCCAGTCCCCTGCTGACCTCCCAGTTCTTTGCTGCTGCTTGGAAACAAGGCACTTTTCTGTGACTTTTTTGCTTTTTAAAGAATATAACAGAATACTGAACCCCACACTGTCTGCTATCTATGGATTTCTCAAGCGGCATTTTCTTTACCTAGATCTTTCTGCCCTGAATCTGCAGATTGACCCATTTGATTAGGACACAATCTTGCCTTAAAGTCTCTGTCACTCAAATCCCTTTCTTTGCACCAAATGTGAACAGAGTTTTGGGTATCCTTCTACAGTTTTCTAGGATGACTGTCAAGATTTAGGGTCAGCCCAGTCCCCTACACACCTATAGCAGACGGTATCTTTTAACCCCTCTCCCTTAATCTCATGACCAAGAGGTGTTGCAACTCCCTGTTCTGGGTCTAAGCTGTAGCAAACCCAGCAAAGATTCACAATAGGCACATAGTCAAACACGAGCATATACCATATATACATATATATATATATACACACCTGGACACACAGATAAGACATATGTATGTGTCATAGATAGTCAGCACTCACTTTAGCTCAGATGCCACAATGGCCTCATCCTATTCCCTTCAATGGCTAATTCCTATGTGAAAGACACATGTGCATGAGCGTACATAGTGTGGGTCCCTCCTGCAGCTGGGCTCAGACACTGAGCCTGCCCACTGGCTCTCCCTCGATCTGATTTTCCTGGTTGCTGGCACCTGAAAAACGAACCTCACTCTCATTTGCACACCCACATTCCAGTTGCTGCCCATAACTCAGAACCCCCACAAACATGCATGAGATAGAAAAGGCTTTTAATAAGGGGACAGGGATGAATTTTCTGACTGAATGGTATGGCTAGACATGTACTGACCAGTCATCTGTTTTCATGTGACCAGCTCCTTTTATTGTCTTATTCCTCTATTTTTCCATGCTTGCTCCTCCACAAACCATGTCGATACATCATTTGATTGAATACCTCAATATGATTGAAATTTTTCCACCTCTGGTTCTTCCCCTAAACTATCTATACTAATGTAATCCTAAACATCTTGTGCAATCCTAAACAGCTCTTTCTCTGGAACCCATAAGATGCCCCAAACTCCGGGGCAGTGATTCACCTCAGTTGGAAAACTGGTCTTCAGAGTCACTGCACTGGCTAAAGGTCATAGGTTTCCCACCATGACACAGGGGTTGAAATTCTCCTGGGGCAGCTGTGGGAAAACCCAAAGTTCATTTTTCAGTTCATTTCTAATGGTGCCTCTCTGCTCCTTCATGTATGTGTGTGTATGAACCTATAACCATATAAACTAACACCCACATCTCCTTTTTTGCTTCCACATTAACTCTTTTGTTTGGAAAGAGATTCAGATGGCAAAAACAGAGGAATGTATTCAAAGTTGTCTTTTTTCTTGCCATTAGCCTTACCTTAGCAAGGCAGGTGAATGGGGCTGATAAGGAGGCTAGAAACAAATCTCTAAAATATGGTATGTCAAAAGAAAAGTGAATTCTGAATGGATAAATAAGCACTGTTTTTGGTGGCAAATTTTGTCAGTGCTCTTTCTAAAGTAAGAAGTTCCATGAGCAACATTTGAAGGCATACTAAAATCAAGGTTTAGCTTGATGTACTTAGAGAGTGTCAATTGTTTAGTGGAATACATCAGAAATAATTCACTACTGGGCTTAGGATGGTGGCTAAAGGTCAGTTCTGAATAAGTAGATAAGGAAGGATAATTTGCAGTGATATGATTAATTCTTCAATACTATTATGACAATCCACTGCTGTCATTCTATTAGTTATCTCTCAGAAAACAATTTGGCAAATCTCTGATGAAACTGTTTCATAAAATTTATTATAAGCTTTCAAACTTTGAAAAGATTTCTAAGACTACTTTGGAGAAATTCTGTGCAATTTTATCGACTTGTTTATTGGTTGCTTTACTGTTCTTTTGGTACTTATTCTTTGGTATTGTGGCATTTATTCTTCCATAATGTTAACTACTATAACGGAGGTTTCAAGGTGGTTTCGTGTCAGGGATTCTTGTCTCAATGTTGTATTGTTACCCTACAACATACTAGTGAGCTAAATTCCTTCAAGGGGTTCAGCTGAGGATTCAGCTGTTCTGCTTAAAAACAAGACCTTTAATTAACTTGCTGTCATTTTGTATAATCTCAAACACTATTTGAATTAAATGCTTATGTGATCTCCATGCAGTTTCCAATCCACTAATATTTGGAAATATATCATGGATGGAATGAAAAGTGTACAGCTGATTGCTTTGTGGCCAAAGATGGCAAGTGTTATAGCTACAGTGAACTACTGACATTCTGTTGAACAAGTATTTCAGAAGCGGCCTTTAATTTTCAACACTGAACCAGAAGGAAGGTAGGGCATTTGCCCTTGACTCCAGTCTTCCAAGTAATCACTCTGTCTTCAATTTAAGCATTACTATTTATGCCAGTCTTCAGCTCCCTGTCCTTGGCAAACGACAATCCCATTTTATCTGTTCCTTGCTGCAGTTTTTCAGAATCAACTCTTGCAGTTCTTTCATCTGCTGTGAGGCAAAGGGTGTCAAGAGCTTGGAAAAGCATGGGAGAACACTTAGAACTTTCTTGTCTTCAATAACAATCTCAATTTCTGCTTCTCATTTGCTTTTTAATCTTCTGAGACTTCTCAAATTTTCATACTAGTTAGAAATTCAGAGAGAATTACTATTTGTAATTTAAATTAGTCTGTGTTTTTTCTCTTGCATTTTGATAATTTATTTTCACCATCAGGGTAGGGTGTGGACTGCTGCACATGAAGAGGGTTTTTTCAGATGTGTAAGTAAAGAAATAGTTGTACTATCTGTGCAAGGCATTCAGGGCATTTGGGTTTTTTGGCAAATTGTTTAGAGTGGTTCTGCTGTGATTTGGACATGGTATTCAGTATTTTATTCCATGTAAAGAAATGTATATGATTGAAATTACATATATTTATACATATCTACTTAATTCAGAATATATTAGAATATTTTTTAAAATGGAAAAGTTAAAAGTAAATTTGGTTATTAATTTCACATTGATAGATGCAAATTGTGAGTTTGGTTTTGTTGGAACTGAACAAGAATAGTTTTAATAGCATACTTACTTTTAAAAAAGTTTTGTAGTTTAAAAATTCCATCATATTTTCACGTTACAGACACTCATTAAACTGAGAAAAGTATCAAGTCAAAGTTATTTTGTAGTATAATATGAACAGTTGATTTTGATTTTTCACTGAGAATCATTGCTTTTTGCTTGAGGCTGTGAGTGATCAAGTTGTGAACATGTAAAATTAGAGGTATAATTCAAGAATACTATTGTTTATATTCTGTCCATGTGAGTGAAAAGGAAAAAATACTTTCTTTTTAATCCAAACTTCTATTCCCACTTGATTTACTATCATCATGTGATAAACCTGCTCTAATGTCTGGTATCATTATTACCATGCAGTGTAGCCTTTTGTTTCTTTCATATCCCAGGAGTAATACATAAGGGACATTTTAATAGGCCAGAATAGAGGTTTTCTTCTAGAATAAACCCTGAGATCAACTGGATGGGACATTCATCCTGTGTTTTCTATTCTGACAACACATGAAATCTCTGTGAAACAGAAATGAAACAGAAAATGCTCTATGAAACAGAACTTGGAAAGACAGTATACAGCTGACTTTAAATAACAGTTTCTAGCCCATTTATTGCTATTAGAACTAAATACTAACATGTTTGAAATTAAACAGACCTCCACAGATTCTTGACATCAACATAAAATTGCCTTTGAGAAATGATATCAAAGAAGGGTTTTGATATAACTGCTATAATGCTTATAGCACCTCCACTAATGATTATCTAAATTTTGTTCCACAACAAGAGCAGCCCTATCTTTAAGAAGAATAAATATTCTTTCTGTCTTTACTTTGTATATGTCTGTAAATCTTTCCAAGAGTCCATACTATGCCAAGATGCAAATGTCACATTTTTTGCTAGTTCAGATACATGCATACAACGATCCTTTAATTTTACTTGAATCGCATCACTTTACAGACTGGTTTTCACTCAGAATTTCATAAAAAAGAACATCATCTTCAGTGATGTAGTAAGCCTTCTGGCAACAAATCAAATAGAACACATCTGTAATTCCATAGTTCAGAGACAAGTACATTTCCTTTCTAGAATATTTGATATCTTAACTTGAAACCAGCTAATCTAATGTCCATACTGTGGGAAATTCTAACAGCTGTTTCTGGTTGTTTGTTTTTTTCTTTAATAATTTCAGTGAAGAAGAACAAGGAAATAAATTATCATAGAACCATAGAATCATTTCAGTCGGAAAAGATCTCTAAAATAAAGTCCAGCCATTGAGATAACACTGCCAATCCCATCACTAAACCTTGTCCCTAAGTACCTCATCTATGCCTATTTTAAATACCTCCAGGGATGGTGACTCAACCACCTCCCTGGGCAGCCAGTTCCAGTGCCTAACAAACCTTTCAGTGAAGAATTTTTGCATGATGTCCAGTCTCATCTTCCCCTGGTGCAACTTCAGGCCATTTCCTCTTGTCCTATCACTTGTTACCTGGGTCAAGGGACCAACCCTCACCTTGCTACAACCTCCTATCAGGTAGTTGTAGAGAAAGTTAAGGTCTCCCCTAAAGCCTCCTTTTCTCCAGGCAAAACAATCCCAGGTCCTTTAGCCTCTCCTCATAAGACTTCACTATACCATTCACCAGCTTAATTGCCCTTCTTTAAACGCTCTCCAGCACCTCACTATCTTATAGTGAGAGGCCCAAAACTGAACACAGTATTTGAGCTGCAGCCTCACCAGTGCTGATTACAAGGGGATAATCACTTCCCCAGTCCTTCTGGTCACACTATTTCTGATACAGGCCAGGATCCCATAACCTTCTTGGACACCTGGACACACTGCTGGCTCATGTTCATCTGGCTCTCCACCAGCACCTACAGGTCCTTTTCTGCTAGGCAGCTTTCCAGCCACTCTTCCCCAAGCCTGCGTCATTGCATGTGGTTGTTGTGAAACACGTGCAGCACTTGGCCTTGTTGAACCTCATACTACTGGCCTCAGCCCATCAGTCCAGACTGTCCAGTTCCCGCTGAAAAGCCTTCCTACCTTCAAGCAGATCTACTCTCCCTCACAGTTTTATATTGTCCTCAAACTTAACTGAGGCTGCACTCGATTCCCTTATCTAGATCATTGATAAAGACATTCAACAAAAATGGTCAATACTGAGCCCTGGGGAACATCGCTTGAGACTGGCCACCAACTGGACTTAATTTCATTCACCACCACTCTTCAGGTGAAGAGTGCATCCAGTTTTTCACTCAGAGAAGCATAGGCTTATCCAAGCCATGACAAGTCAATTTATCTGACAGAATACTGTGGAAAATGGTGTCAGAAGCTTTACTAAAGCCCAGATAGACAACATCCGCAGCCTTTCTGTCATCCACTAAGTGGGTCACCCTGTCACAGAAGGAGGTCAGGTTATTCAAGCAGTATTACCTTGTATTCAGATATTTTTTATAATATACAGTTATTTGGTTGAGTAAGTTGAGTAACACCATTGGGTTTGTATCATTCTGATCTAATGTTACTGTTGTGGTTTGGGTTTTTTTCCCCAATATTTTAGTTATATGTTAATTGTGGTCCACTGGTAGACTAGTATGTTTAAATCAGTAAACCTCCCTAACATTTAAGTCAAAATAAGAGGCTTTTATTCTTTTTCTATTCTATCTTGCTGAAGAGAACTGTTATAATTTTATTTCATTGTTGTCAAAATTGATGAAAAGCTTTAAAATTAATGCAAAACCATATTTTTAAAACTGTTACTCTGATAATTTTTCACCCATCTTTAATTTTTTTTCTGAGAGCTCTTGTCATTTCAGCAATCCAGAACACCCCATCTGTTTTGCGTGAGCTGTAATTACAGTTGTTTTCTGTATATAAAATATTCTTTAGGATTTTCCAACCCTGATTAATTTTTTTAAAATCTGTCTACTTACTTAGATCAAAGTTATCGATTCTAATAAAAAATCTTGCAACTGCAATTTTGAGAAAAACTAATAAAACTAACAGGCTCTAATTTAACCTTGTTATGTCTTCATGAAATCAATGTATTTTAATGAGGTCTATCCAAACATGTTAGATTTATATTATTATTTCCAATCTCATGAGAAAAAAAACCCCAACAACAAATCAAGCTGTTTCTGATCTACTCCTGTGGTCAGAGCAAGCTTATGGAAACAATGTCTATAATGTGAACAATGTTTTGAAAGATGGTGAACATTTTTGGATGAGGAATTGCTGTCTCAAACAGTATTTTTATGACTGCTTTGAACACAGAGGCTAATACTGAAGGAAACAAAAAAAACCCCTACACACTACTCCCTTTCATGAATAGATTGTCAAAGAGGTAAGGTAGGAATTGCTAGGAATAGAGAGATCTAGGCTCTTCAATTCTGGGAACAAAACATCCTCATTTATTGTGGAGCATTTATGACCTTGCTCAAGGTAGTGTGCCTAGGTTATGGTAGCTATCATTATTACCATGTAATTATTATCTAGTGCTAGGTAACACTATCTAGCTGTGAAGATACCTTCACTTTTTTTCCCCATTCTTTTTCCCAGACCTGAATCTTTCTTACATTACAAGTGCTGCTTTGGGACACTGCATAGAAAGCTTACACTACTACTGCCTGTATTGGTCCTGTGCTGATCAATTGGCTATTTTTCACCAGGAGCAGATGTCGTCAGAAATCAGTAGAACAAGAAAAGGAGACTTTTTGTTATGAGCTTTGACGTTATACCAGGCAGTAATGCAAAACAATGTACAAATTTATACGATTTTTAAAGAGAAAGGAGTTCTGTTTCTAGGGAGGTTATTTTTTCCTGGGGTTTGTTCTGTCTGGTTTTTTTCTTCTCTGAGACTAGTATTGCAAAACCATGACCTTGCTCTCTGTGACATGCAGGACATGATAGTGTTTTGTCTCAAACAATCCAAGAAGTTGAGACACTCAGGACATCTGTTGTTTGTCTTGAGGACAGAAGAAGAGAAGTGGGAGAGAAGTGGGGGTGTAGTGGGCAAGAACCATATAAAAATCTGGGACACTATGGGAAGGGAGAAGCATTTTCCTGGAAAAGAAAAGAAGCTCTCTGCCCCACTGACATCGTCGTCTGGAGCGTGGTGGTGACTATTCTATCACTTGCTGTCCTCTGTTTTCTCCTTTCTTTTCTGTTTCTAGTTTTGTCCCTGTCCTGTCTGCTTTAGAAACTTTGCTATGCTACTCTAATAAAACTTCATCATTCATGTGGCATCTGACCTTGTTTGTGTCTTAATTTCACCATTTGTGGATCACCTTTAAATCTTTCATAAAAATTGACACGTATCCTAATATCGGATCGTGACACTCCCACACTGACATGACTTAATGGTTGTGTTAACTACAGAATGAACGCGAAGATGGGAGGGGAAAAGTGTGGTGATGTAGAAGGCCAAGTAGCCACATATCCAGAGAGGATTAGATTTCCGCTATGAGACACCTGAGTACTCCAGCTAACATCTGTTCTGAACCAGTCTCTGAAAGGCTTTCTGTCCCTATGATTGTGTAGGAAGTCTTGGTAACTAGCCTCCTCACCTAAGCTGCAACATCAACTGAATGGGATTTCTGATAGAGGAAGGGGAGCTACTGTTCATAGGTAGGAGAGTTGTTGAGGGCAAGTAGGGAACACAGGAGAGATATTTTAGTTCACTGGCATGGCTCTTTAAGGTATCTGTGTGGACTAAGCAAGGCCAGGGAGTCATACCAAGAACTTCAAAGGAGAGGGAGGACTCATTGAAACTTACGTGATGCAGTTTTCACTTCCCTTAGCTTGTTCTTTCATGTTATGTATACATCTTAGACATGAGAAGGTCAAGGAAGGAAGGACAGGCTCTGTGTAGAGCCAAAAGCTGCGAGTCCTTAACAGAGATATGGTAAATTTTTGTCTCTCAGCTAAGGAGAGAGACAATGGAGGCCATGAAATAATAGAGATAGGTTAATGTCAGATGTTACTGCCAATATTAGGATCATTAAGTAACTCAACTTTTGGCCAATCAATTCTTGCCTCTCCCTAGAAGGTAGGTGAGGCCAACTTAGTACTTCTGACTGACAGAAGTCTAGCATATAGACTGGTAAGACCTGTGTTGTCATCACTAAAAAAAAAATAAATCTGGTTTTGTTCCTTTTGGGAGAGGTGACTTCTCACGTAAGGCTTCTGAGTTGTAGTTCACTATTCATGCCCAGATAAATCATTGAAATAGATTGTTGGCTGGGCTGTTTGTGCTAGGAATAAATGAGTTCCTTTTCCCACAGGAGCTGACTCAGACTCCATCTGATCCATGAGTGATCCCACGCAGAGAACTATCTGTGACAGTGTACATGATGCAGGAGCATGTGTGACACCCTTCTCAGTGCTAAGCAGAAGGTAGCTGCTCCCTCCTCAGTCTGTACATTCCTGTAGTGCAGCACTTCTGTAATTCTGGTGCCCCAGGGGGGCTTATTTGTATCAGATGCTTCTGTCTTCACATTTTTTATATGTGAACTCCAAGGGACAAGGAAATTCACTATTTTCTACCCTTCTCTTGATCTGATTTGAGCCTTGTCTGAGTATCTATTAGATATTCTCCAAACTACAAGAATTTGTAGTTTTGTGTAGGATATCAAGCTGGATAGATCAATAGCTGGGTCTGGTGATTTAAGCTTTGTACTATCAACTGCTGAAGGGAAATTAATACAATTTTAACTAGAGCAGGGCTTAGTGACTTTCTGGGTATTTAGAGGAGTTCTTGAAGATACGAGCATGTTCTTTTGGGCTTTGTATTATGAACAGTTGAATTTACTTCTGTGAGCAAAGGCATTAAAATAAGATGTCATCAATTTTAAAATGATATAAAAAGTAATGACTTGGGATTATTTGTTTTTATAGTAGTAGTTGATAATATATACTAACTTCTTTGACAAAATAAAGTTTCTGTTACAATGACAATTCTTTTTAATGTATTAAATTTTAGTTCACCTATTAAATTTAAAATCTACTATGTCCTCCACTGTTTCTTCCCTATAAAATAGTTCTATTCCAGAAGAAGAAAATAAGCATTTAGTTTGGCAATGCAGTGGGTGTACTAATTAATAGAATCAAAACCATAAGCCATCACTGCGAGCTTGAAATAGATAATTTAATGGACTGAGTTTTATGCAATTTCTAATGAAGGTTGACCTCTCTGGTTAATCAGTATTCATAGTAACACTAACTATTGCATAAAATTCTTTACCTGAAGCTGGCAAATAGACTGTGGTTAAACAAGAAGGGGGAAGAAAAGCAATAAAAGAGACCTCATAATAATAAAAAAGCCATCATAAAAGGTAATCATATGCATTTTTTCATGTTACTTACGCAATACTACTCAGTATGTTCTAGAGAAGAGTCTGTTTCTAAAAGATTATGGAAATCCACAACTACAAAGGCATGTGTGGTATTTTGAGTCATTAGTTCCTGGTTTATGAGATCCAATATAATTCTTCCACTTAGACTTCAACTAAACAGTTATTAGTTAAGCAAAGTGCCCTAACAGTGATTCACATCCAAGGAGTAACTCCATGGCCGAGGTATAACTAGTGATAAGAACAAGGATTCAAAAATCATTTCTCTTTTAAATACATTCAGTCATTTTTCATTTTGATTGTCAAATATGCTGACCATTAAGAGAAGACATGATAGTCTTGCATTTGTAGAAACAGTGCAACAAGTATTGATAGAAAAAAGTATCATAACAGTGAGGTAATCTTAAAAATTTAGGAGGTTGACTCCAAAATCTAAGATGGAAAAAATAATAAAGAGACTGGATCTGTGCTCCACTGAGGTGAAAAGAAATGTTATGAAGGATTGGAACTTACAGTGCTGATCTTAATTCCTTTACTACTTATGTACCTTTATTTATTCTGGATTATATTAGATTAATATCTTTCATCTTTTCCCTCAACTATGAATGCTGGGAATTTGGGGATGCTTTAAGGTTTCTATCTTTTTATTATTTAATCTTGAAGTATAATTCTTTGATTGCTTTAAGAAAATGTAGGGGCAAAAATACTCTAATGGCAACCATCATTCATACTCAAGTGAGAAAACAAATTAAAATAAAGGCAGTTTTTGCTTCCTGATCACAGTAAGAAAGTCTGTGTTTTAAAAACACTGTAATAATACATGGGACAGATGCCTGATTTTGTAAGTACAATCTTGGTTGATATTATTTGTGAGTAATGCCATTGGTACACTGATTCACATATGATCTACACTTCACAATCTTTACATACCATGACTTTAATTAACAGAAGTGGTATCTTTAAAAAAAATTAATAAAAAATCAGTTATATCTCATTTCAGGACTAAGTGATCTGTATTTCTAATGAACTTGATAAATTAAGACTATCTTTGTATCTATGTGTAATAAGCCCTTGAATACACTGTAGCCATTTCTTAAAGGTAACTATTTTAATTTATCAAGTTCATTAGAACTTTTTTTAATATCTAAAATTAGATATTTTAAGACTACCTTTGTGTCTATGTGTAATAAGCCCCTGAATACCCTGTAGCCATTTCTTAAAGGTAACTATTTTAATTTATCAAGTTCATTAGAATTTTTTTTAATATCTAAAATTAGATATTTTAAGACTATCTTTGTGTCTATGTGCAATAAGCCCCTGAATACCCTGTAGCCATTTCTTAAAGGTAACTATTTTAAAATATCTAATTATTTGTATTTTAAGAATAGAAAACATTCTTACTAGAAAAAAAAATAACAAACCAAAACCAAAAACCTCAGTGCCGTTTATTGCTACTACTTCTGAAATAATGTACAGAATTCACCCATCTAATTGCAGTACTGAAAGAGTCCTGATGCATCTTTCTTATTCTTCTTTGTGATTTTGAGGTTCAACTTATATTTCATTCTGATTTTTTGTTGTTAGTTTTGTTTTTTTTGAGGAGGAGGAGGTGGGATACAAATACATAATTGGTTCTTGAGCTTTGGGGATTTGCAATTTTACCTACAAGTAGCATTTATATTTCTGGGAGTTATTTTCTTTATACATAAAAATGTTGCAAAATTATTTACACAGGTAAATAAATTTGAAGTCTGAAAATTACCAATTTAAGGTTGTGCCATGAGCAGTGAACAGAAATTGCAAATACTCGTCTCCTAGTGCACTGCTATAGGAGGAAAGAATCTAATAGGTTTAATCCCTTTTACAACAACTGGATTTGCAAAGGCGTTAAAACTATTAGATCAATAAAATTAAATTATTAAACACTAGCATTAGTAGTGTCACAATCAAATGCTTTCTCTTAATTTAAAATAATACTCATCACATTTGTGTCAAAGAAACCTCCAGAAATAACGCTCTCTGGGTAATGTAATCTTTCATGTGATTTCTACAGGACAAAACACAATGTGAGAAGACAAATTCTCATTTACCCCACTGAGAAAGAAATATCTCTATTCATCTAATGGAGTCCATTGAAAGTAACTTTGTGTGAGCAAAGACAGATTTTGATCTCTTTGCCTTTCCATAATTCAGAAGTTACAATTAGGTAAGAAAGCTGCTGAATCTGTTACTTTGGATAAAAACTTCAGGAATTTCAATAGCATCACATAATTCCCAAAGCCTTATAACTGGCAAACAACTTACAGTAAATTTAAATTCTCTCCTTCTGTTTCATAAAGCTACTCACAAGTGGCTGCATAGACAAAACACAAATGGGCAAGCATAACAGGGATTATGCTTGAACAATGCTATTTTATTTAGCTTGTTTGTCTTTTCATGAAGAAAAACCTCTATTTAAATTTTTGATTGTGTTTTCATATATTTTTACTCTTATAAATAGCATGATTAGCCTATGACTGTCAGATAACCTCTCTAAAAAGGTTTGGAATATACCCCTAGAATATGAGACCTGGGAAAAGGCACTTCTCAAAGTACAGGACTCAACAAATTGCTTGGTTCTCTGGACTCCAGCCTCCCTATTTCTGAACCATATCAATCCAGTATTTGTAAGCCCTTTTATTTTGAGGACCAAATTATGAACTCTGGACCTGTCTTTAATACAAAATTGGATGTAATTACAAGGGGGGAAAAAACATAAACAAACAAACAACCAGAAAACCCAAAATAAAACCAAAACACAAAAACACAATACTAAAACCAAAACCAAAACCAAACAAGAGAGATTACCAATTTTTTAAGAAAATGACATCCGAAAACTTTCTGTAGTTTCATATTCATCTGATGAACTGATTTTTAAAACATCAGTATTGCTTAAAATTTGCCCTAAAATGCTGGAAACTGACAAATGAGCCAATCAAACAAACAAACAAAAACACAACAACAACAAAAAAACAACCGAAAAACCAAAACAACTTGCAAGTTAGCACATCCAGACATCTTGCTTCATGTTCCCTTACCTCAGCATAATTTGACTTTCCTTGCCTCATCAATCTTTACCTACAACCAGAGAAAAGTAGCCTATTTGTTCTTAGCCATGAGTCTTTTTGTAGGTTCAGTATCAGCATTTGCTGACCAGCAGTGCAGCCATCCTGCCACAAACTGGTTGGAGGCAGTTAGAGATATCCCAAACTAGAAATATTCCTAAGGAACATGGTCAGTGTTTATTTAATTTAACACTGTATGAACAGTTTCTTTTCACTTAACTCCTTGAAGTAATGAAGGATAAATTATTAATTAATAGAAGGGCAGATGACTGAAATAGACACGTGTATGTTTGAGGCACACATTCAAGCAAATTTTACACCCCCCACACCAACCAATGAAAGTACTTTCTTCTCCAAAACAGGCATTTGTGGTGCCTTTTTATCACCATTTGGTGAGGTAATCAGTGTATGAACCAGAAATGACAACAATAGTACAGTGACAGAAATTGCAATTTAAGGCAATGGATGTTTTCTCACATCTGTAAGGAAAACCAGGCCCTCATGCTCTCACTTAAGCAATGCACAGTGAAGGGGAACAAAGCCACATTCTCACAAGGAAGTAGCTCAGTACTAAGCTAGTTTGCTGATTTGTCAATTTGAGTATGTTACTTCATCTCTCCCTGCCTCACTTTTCCTAGATGTATATAGGGATGATCAAATATTGCATCAGACTACGATGAAATATGACTATGAAATAACAATGTAAACGAATTTGGGGGGGAAAGCATTTTCATTCCAGAACTTACTTTCTATAAGAAAGAACTGTTAGCCCAGTGAATTTTAAAAGGATTAAATTCTGCCACTGTATGAATTCAGTAACAATTCTATAATTAAGACCAGTTGGTCCAAACATCTAAATACTGGGAACAAACTCTCAAAAGGAGAATGCACTCTGGAATTCAGATTATTACTTTTTTCAATATTATTAGTCAATACAACAGTAAAACATGCTTAGGAAATGATGTAGAAGCTGAGAATCCAAAATACACAAACTTATGGTGCAAAGAGAAAAAAGTCACTGTACAGATTGAGTTACTCTGTTGGTTGTTGCACCATATCCTTGCATATTGTCCATAGGCTTAAGAAGAAATAAATCCTCTTCCTCAGCTCTGCCACACAAAACAGGATTTTTTTTCCTAAAATGTTTGAATACTTCCGGAATGTGAAGTTTGCTGTGGGCTAAGTTTTGGTGTCTGACACAAGTTTAAATCCTAACAGCAGCACTAAAATCGAGACCAATATACCCAGAACTGGAAATGGTGAGATCTGGTCACCAGGTAAATTTTCTGTTCACAATATTCATTATTCTTACATCATTCTTGCTTACATTTTTGTTGACGAAAGTTCTTCTACTGATGTCTCTTTTCCTGGCTCAGTTTATTATATTCTGCCTTTGTGAGAGTTTTGTTGTTGTTGATTTGCCTTTCTGTATTTGCTTTGGATTGCTAGAGACACTCATAAAAAGGACTGTAGGGACTTTATAAAGCATCCCTTTTCTAACACATTCATCATTAAAAATGATTGAGCTATCTAACAGAACACTCACCAGTGTAAAATAAATGGATATACTATGAGAGCAAGAGCTATTGTACATTCTGTCAGCTCATCACATCAAGCTGTTCTGTGTACCTAACATGTTGAGTGTTTTTGAAGTATACATCTGTCTTTATCAAATTACAGAAATGTATCACAAGAACTTAATTGGATCTAAATTTATTATGCAAATAGTTACTTTTTTTTTTTCTTTATGAGGTGGGGGCATGGGAAATTCTCAGAAAGTGTCCTGTGAAATATCTCAATTGCAACTGAAACTCTTATGAAGACATATAAATAAAACATACTGGTTCTCCTGTCTTACTATTTAAAGGAAGAAGTTATTGATGGTCTCCAAGGACTAGATTATTCATATATTATGCCCGTTGTTTAATTATTATATTTAATTAGGGCTTCTTTTTTTCTTTTTTCTTGTTCTGTAGTTCCAAATATCTTCTGCTTAAAAAATATTTTAAATATTTTTATTAAATTAAAATAAGGCTCTAAGGCAATCCCAAAGGAATGAGATTGTCAAACATCTCACCTAGTGTTAAAGAAGGTAGTTGAAAACCACAAACGAAAACAAAACCAACTAAACAAAAACCAGCACCAAAACACAAAACAAAACAAAATCAAAACCCAAAACAGAAGATTTACATTTTTTACGAAAAAGCCATTTGAAAACTGCCTACATATTCATACATATTCAACTGATGTACTGAGTTTTTAAAGTTCAATACTGCTTAAAATTTTCCCCAAAATGCTGAAAAGTGATCTCTAAAAGTGCTGAAAATTTTGATCAAAAAAGATCTTTTAACCTTTTAAAAATTTCAGGTTTTTTTTTTTTCATTTTTTTTAATTGAATTTATCACGTATTCATGGTGAGCATATATGCTAATGCCATCATATCTAATGATCTGCAGACAGATAAAACATAATATTGAATTATGATCTGATGTGTCATAGGGGCTTTTTTGCATGTGTTGTTCTGCATTATGTGTGAATTTGATTAAATGAGGGTTTTTTTGTGTGGTAATGATGATGTTGGGTTTTTCCTAACTAACTAAAATTGAGGCATTATTTTAAATTTCTCTGCAGAATAATGAAGGACCACATCACTAATTCTTTGTGATTTTCATGGAAATTATGCATTGATCTCTCAGATCTCCCATTAATAGAAACCACACATTACATTGCATTAAAAATAAGCTGCCTTTAACCACATCAAGCTCTTTTTCAATGTGCTTTATGAAGATACAGAGGTTTCTTGGTTTCATAGTCCGAGAAGTGTTAATAAAACAAAGGAAGAAAAAGTGAAATAAATAAAGATATAAAAAATAATGACAAAATCCTCATGCTTTAGGGGGATATTGTTCTCAGAATATTAACATGCAAACTTTATTAAACTAGCATTTTTAAGTACTTAATAGTATTGTATGCAAAACTAAAAAATTGCTTCAGTTCAGATTAAAAGAAACAGGTTTGAACACTGAGTGTGTTTAAACACATCATATTGCACAACATTAAACATCTTAAAACTTGCAAGAATATCTGATGCTTTATCACATTTAAACAGCCGCAATTTAAACAATTTATTAATCTATGTATGTCACTAACAATTCACTATAACTGTATTTTTGGGATTTTACATTTTTTAAAATAATGCAAAATTCTACTGAGTATCTCAAACTGAGACAATGTGGATATAGGGGTAATTACTCCAAATTTATGGTAACCATTTTCTTCTACAAAGCTGCAACTTATATTTAAAAGTATTAATTTAAAGAAAATTAATTCTATCTATGTTCATTGTTGTTTATACTGCTGGTGATTCATCATCTAGTATTATCCTTAAATCATAGATATTGGGGTTAGGAATGACTTGTTGGGTCATCTGACCCATCTTCATATAGCAGTAGGATTGCATTTACAGTTTGTTTTTTTATTGGTTCCCTCAGTACACCCCCTTCCGTGGTATGCCTTGCAAGTTTTCAGTGATAATTGCTTTTTTGGCAGGATATTCCACTAGCTAATTGACCTCACTGTTAAGCAATGCCTCTTCCTTTTTTTGGCCTCCATTTTCTTAATATTAAGCCATTACTTCTTTTACCTACAATGACAAATTAAACTTAAAACTGACCTTTTTTGTCTTTTTGGTAATTCCTGGAAGGTAATTATATATATTTGTTTTATCACCTCTCACTGGTCTTCTCTGTAGGCTGAAAAAGTTTAGTGCTATTAACTTTTCATAGGTCATGTTTTCTAAACCTTTCAGCACTTACATTGCTTTTGTCTCTACCGTAATTATGTCATTTTTTTACAGCACAGAGAACAGAAATACAGTATTCCAGAAGTGCCTTCAGCAATTCTGTGTTATATCTTTACAAATAAAATATAATCTTCAATTACTGACATGCATTAAGGTTTTAATCTATTTTAAGAGTATTAGAAAGTGACCAAGATTTATTTTTTTTTATGTGTCACCTTATTTTTAATAGGATAGCAATTAAAGCAATGGAGAATAGGGGTCTTGGTTTCAACAGTATCTCACTATCTAACTATCTTTGGTTGTAAACTCTCAAAAAAAACCCAACCAAACAAACAGTAAGAAGAAATTTTTTGTCATAAAATAGTTCCTTTGAGAGTAGTTATCTTTTCTCATTGATAGCTAATGTGTAAACCTCCTTCTCTATTATGTCATGCAAGGACTTTGCATAAAAAGTTCATTCTCTGCCCAACTTCACTGTAGCATATCTTGATTATTATAACTTCGATTTATAACAGCCAGACAGCCAGTACCAGCATTTTCATTGCTATTTGGACTTGCTGGTACCAATCTGTACTCTGGCTGCTTTTTTGTATACACCCTATATTACATGGGAATACAGATGCCCTTTTTTCCTTTTCTATTCTGGGTCCTTTTGAAACACCAATTAATTGTTGGTCAATGTAGGGGACTGAAATGAAAGTACTAGATCCCAATGTTTATTTTGAATTGAGTTTGGTTGGGGTTGTTTTTTTTCAGTGTTCTTAGAGAGCACACCACTAAGCTCTATTGAAATTAACCTTGTTTTGTATTGAATGAGCCCTTTTCTGCCAAGCTGGGTGGCCCTCATCTATATTGGTCCCTTCCAGCCCCTATTATTCTGTGATTCTGTGAAATAAAACACAGTCCCTGATTCTATCTTGAAATCTTCTAAATGTAACAAGCCTTGAAATAGCTGCTTTCAATGTTGTTCTGTTATCTCCTACTGACTCAAGTCTAGATGATGTTTTTGAACATTCTCTGAATTTCTGTATGAACATAAAAATACATAGCCTTAGACAGCATGAAAAATCAGCTGTTCAAAGCCATTGAATTCTTCACTATACAGTTCCACAAGCAAATGTTAAGTCTTGGTGACAGCGATGTTTCCCTTAACAGCAATCCCTTCTGCTGTCTACAAAAAAAAGGAATGAATTTTAGAACATCTTTGCAAAGCTCACAGTAACACAAAATCCATGTAGTAGAGGCTAAAAGCTTATATGGCCTATATGTAATGAAAGATGGTTCTGAGCCACCTTTAATGTAAGCTGTTTTGACAGAGTGGGAGAAGAGACTGAAGCTCTGGCTGAAGATAGTAGAGTATATACATGTGTATCAGGAAGATCTGGTTACAACATCTAATAAAGACAATACTTCTAATGCTATCTGACAACGTTTTTATATGTTCAGTTGTCTCTAACTACATCTTTATGCAGTTACCAGCATAAAATTTATGTCTCTAAGTATTCTGTGCTGAAAGTGAGGGGAAAGGGTAAACAAGCATTCTCTGCTTTAATTGGTACCTTCTGCTAAGCTTTCTGGAAACCTGAGATGCAAGACTCGAGATGTATATATGCTACGTTTCCCTTCTTGTTATTACAATTGCAACTGCTGATCCAATAACTGAACATAAAAATGATTGACTATGTGTCCCAGTGCAGATTTTCCTCCTCTGTAAGTCAACTTGCCTGATTCCAGTAATTAACTGCATGGCCTACTGAGTATGAACTGGCTGCAAAATGCTCCAATTTTTATTTGGTCACAGTTTGCATGAAGTATAAATGCCTGAGACAAAGTCCTGAGTGAGAATGCCTAAAACATCAACAAAATACCAGTTGGCAATGTGTAGATTAGCCAAAATAGGTGCAAGACAATACAGCATCAGGCAAATATATCTTCAACAGATTTGGTGCTGTGATCATTTTGGAGCAGTGTAAATGATGTGTCCATAGTATGAAACTGAGAAGGGTAAAATTTCAGTGATGTCTCCAAGGAGAATGTTATTTTACTTCTTTTTTCTTCCAGCTGAACAAGGACTCTGTCATGGAACTGACATACTGAATACGGATGTATTTCTCTTTGATTTTTTTCTTCAGTGCAGACTTAGTTAAAAAATAATAAAAAAATATATTTTTAAAGTCACTGAAGTTGTACAAATGAAAGGGTTCATTTTTTTTACTCTTTCTTTCTTTCTTTCTTTCTTTCTTTCTTTCTTTCTTTCTTTCTTTCTTTCTTTCTTTTTCTCTCTCTCCTTTTCTCTTTCTCTCTCCATTCCCTCTTACTTTTATCTTTTTTTTGGGGTGGG
>JANHGL010026431.1:74944-89502 GCA_024611195.1 Ceyx melanurus | reverse complement strand
GGGGACAAACACAAAGTGACCTGCACAGGACACACTCGCATGTCTGTGGGCATAGGACTCCTGTGACCTGCCTGCTCACATACCTCAAAGCATCTCCCTTGGGCACACAGGGGCTGGAAACCATCGTGTGCCTCACTCTCCCACCTCTCTCTGTGGAATGCCCACCTTCTTTGCTCTGGGGGCAGTAGGGGTGGGAGGCTGATCTGGTGGGCCTGTACGTAGTGCACCTGGCTGATCTGAGGTGCAGGATTGTCCAGCTTTGGTTCAGGCCTGGCAGGAATGGGACAGGACTGGGGGAGTGCAGCAGCTGGGGACTAACTCTGCCTCTCCTCTCTGCCAGGGGCCCGTGTTTGAAGGAGATCTAAGATGAAGTTATGGGATATTGTAGCTGTCTGCATGGTGCTGTTCAACACGGTCTCCACCTTGCCCCTGCCCACCGGTAAGATGCCTCCCAAGGGCCCCCCATCAGACGTAGAGGGGCCTGAAGATGATCTCTCCCCCATCAGCCTGCTGCCTCCCTATGCTGTGCACAGTGACTGTAAGAAACATTTCCCTTTGTAGCCACTGCTGTCTGTCTTGCTAAACCCCTCCTCTTTGCTCAGACATCAGGGTGAGGAAAGGACCCCCCACACACACTTTTTGCCCCCACTTGCCCCCCAGACAGGGTCAGTGGCTCTTGTCTGACTCCAGCATCTACAAACCAAGTCATCCTTCAAAGCTTGGGGTTGGCAATTGCAGTGTCATTGCCCCCACTTCCCACCCCCAACCCTACTTTCCTGATGATCTTAAGATCCCTTTGGTTGAAAACCCTGGAGATGAGAAAGGTGTCCTCATAGCTTAAATTTCCTCTCCCTGCTCACACCTGCCAATGCAATTATTCACTGCTTGTAGTGGGCGCAAGTCCCGATAGAGTTTGGGCTCCCTGGTGGGAGGCACTGTACACATCCTGGAGTGCTGCTGAGTTTCATTAAATCCTCCTTGGATTCTGGTCCCTAAATTAGTGTGTCCACATGGAAATTTACAGAAGAATACCAGTGTCACAGTTAGGAGCTCGATGCAGAACAATCTACATGAGCCGTCTCACAGTAAGACAGCTTACAATCCAAACAACAGATAATAATAACGCCTCACTAATAATAGGTCTCCTACAATAGCAGATACAGGATTTCTACAATGATATATGAATGTTACGCTAACTCTGGTGGAGTTGTAAAGTGAGATTTAATACGATCCAATAAGAAGTGGAGATACTCATTAAAGGCGTAGACGCAGTTCGAAGGTTGCTCCCTTTGTCCTTGCTCAGCCCTACCTGTTTAGCTTATTGCAGGATGCAGACAGTATTCAGTCATTTGGATTCATTTTTTATCTCCTTGTCTGCAGACATGTCTTTTCTCTGTGCCTGCTGGAGCTCCAGCCATGGGCAGCCCTGCTCTAGTTCTCTTGGAGCTGCCAGGCTAATACATCTCAGAGGCACTGAGTGGACAGTCATGTGCTGTGGCTCCACTTTTATCCCCTCCTCAACACCTATCTTCTCTTCCACACACACATCTATATCCTTCTCTGTTTAGTCCTTTCTTTTCTTGCTTGTGTTTCTCTCCTGCTGGAATCTTGCCTAGGCTGCTGCTTCTGCATGTCTCGGCCCAGGCTCCTTCTGCTAGCATAGTGGCAGCCCCTGACATCCTTTCAGCCCCTCCAAGCAGGGAGGTATGCCAAAAGTGCTTCCTCTCAGGGTTCCAGCCTGTCAGGGCTGCAGGACCATCACACATGGTGATTTTCTTCTCCATGGTGAGCTATATGGCAGGATAGTTACTGTCCTACAAAAAGCAGTGATCAGCATTTCAGGCCAGTGTGCTGATCCCCTCTGCCCTCGCAGCACCAGTGGCAAATAAGAGCATTAGCAAAGTGGCACCAGTCAGTTTTTGTCACTGTCAGAAGCTTCAGGGTGGGAATTAATTAATGCTTCATCTTTCATGACTTTCCAAGGTAGTGAATTTTCCTTCTGGGAGTATGATTCCTAGTGAGCTGTTTTTTCCACAGCAGCTCAAGAGATCAGGCAGCAGGAATTGTCTTGTCTGTTCTTAGTGTCCTAGTGTCATTGTTGCCTCTTTTTTTTCTATCAGTTGGGTAAATAAGGAATTGGAGTTGGAATAAAGACAGCTTGTGTTTTACCTGAGCTGTGGAGGTATCAATAGACACCCTTTTCCAGATGCCTCTTGTTTCCAGGGTACAGACATCAGGTTTTTTTCCCAGGGTACATCATCACAGGTTTTTGCCCAGGAGAGTGATTTGAGAAGAGTCTAGTGGTTTGGTCTCAGTGTCCTAATTTTGTGGATCATAAGAAGACAAACGTCTCTGGAAGAGGAAAGTAAGCAGTGTAGAAACTGGGGAAAACCCAGGGGGTTCCTCTGGTTTTTTGCATAGAAACAGTTTATGCAGCATCCATAACTGAAAATCAAAAACTCTGATATGTCACTGAGTCGGCTGAGTCAGGAAGGACATGCAGAAAGGTGGCTGTAAGAGAGCAGTGAAATATTTTGATTCACTTTTATGCCATTTTTAGTTGGGTTTTTTTAAAGTATTTGGTGTCTGGAGAACAGTCTGCAACAATACCTTGGAGGCTGGTCCTATTTGGGCATTGCTGCCTTCCTACCACAGCAGCACTTTGTTCAAGCCAACACCATTACTGTTTTTGAAATATTTGTTTCTCTTCACCTACTATTTAGTAGTATGTACCCTTCAACACCAAAAAGACATAAAATGATGTACACAAATGGAGTCACATGTACACCATTACATGTACATATGTACATCTCTCCTCTTCAAGGTTTATCTTACAGTAAGGGGCTAGTGTGCCATGAGCATGCAGGCAAGCTTGTTGCTTCCCGGCTCATCTGGTGGACCTGCTGTATGTTAGTATCTCTGTGGATACTGTTGGTCAGCTGCTTCACCACAGGCTTTTGTGTGAGGCAGCTCAGAAAGTGTTGGAAGCACCATCATCACTCACGTTGGCTTATCTGCATAAGGCAGTGTGTGAGCAGGACTGGGTGCTATGTACATTCAAAGAAGGGTCTGCTGCTCCTCCCCTAAAGTGACCCCTGTGCAGGATGGGTGGGGGAGTGTCAGTTGCACTCCAAGGTGTTCATTGCATTTAGTCCAGAGGTGTTGGGCCTCCCATGCACTGCTTGCAACAGGGGTTAATAGGGTTGTGAGATCAAGTCCCATTCCTAAAGGTAGGCCAGACACCTTGTTGGAGCACAGATCTGTTTTCCCAGGCCCTTAACACCTTTTTGTGTTCTCATTTGATGCGATTGTTTTCTCTGCAGAGTGCTCTGAGGTCACCTGCTGTTACCCCATCCCCTTCAGAGTGGCTCAAATCCTTTCTTCATTCCAGTTTACAGGCAAGGTCCTGACCTCCTGGGCTGATCAGGTGTAATGTGCTGACCTTTGCTGTTCAGGGCAGTAATTAGAGATGGCAGAGGGTTTTGGCAATTGCAGTCTTCGCATTTTTTAGTGGACTGAAGGCTGGAGTGAGAGTAGCCTCCATAAATGCAGTGCATTTGAAGTGAATCTAGTGTTTGTAGATGGTTTATGAATCAGTGTTCATGGGATGGCTTATTTCACACGAAGAGTAGCTATAGAGTTTGTAAGGTTAGAAAATCCTTTCTTCATTTCTCTCATGTGCCAGTCTGCTGGGTGAAGGACACAATGAACTTTAATAGCAGCTGTGAACAGAACAAATACACATCAAGTTATTATAACCTAAATACTATGTCAGCAGCTTCAGAAGCATGACAGTTCACCCAGAGCCAAACACTTAATTTCACTTATACACAGTTCCCAGAAAATACATTTTGTAACCACTTGCTGCTGTATGGCTATAATCAACATGTGAGGACTAGAGTATCCTAAGATCCAGGATATGATATATAGTCTCTTGATCATGTATTTTAGTAAGAACTAGTGGTAAGCATGTGGAATTAGATGAAAAATCTCAGCATGGATTTTTCCCTCCTAATAGGAGAAAAAATTGTTTTCTTGCATTGTCGTGTCTGAATTACTCTGTGGCCACTGGATGGTTACATGTTGTTAAAGCTTCTTTGGTATGTGTTATGCTATAACACACCATGGCATGTGTGCATTATACTTCTGTTAAAAATTCTTTATGTTCTTAACTTTATATATAAAGTTTGTTAGCATGGGCACACCCAGGTTAGACATACAGAAATCTCAGGCATTAACGTTTGCCCATTCATGGGCAAAATTGTTTAAAAAAAAAAAAAAGAAAAAGAAAAAAGAAGAAGAAGACAACATATCTGGTTAAATCCAGATGCATGTAGCCATAGAAGCCAATGTCTCCTCAGTGTCAGGTTTAAATACTGAATATGCTCATGTGAAGAGTATTCTGGCACTTAAGGCAGAAAGGACTGAAATGCAACAGAATATGGTTTTGTTCTCATTTTAAGAGTTATCCTTTGTTTCAAGTTTTATGTCTATGCTGCTTTTCAATTTAGGGACCTTGAAATTTTCCTTGTGGGAGTGTGGATCCTCTTAGATGTTTTCCAGGTGTGAATTGTTAGGTAACATACCGGACATTATTTTCTTGGTCATCTTTCAAGGGGCCTTTTCAATATATTTCAGAAATCCCTGTGTTCAGGGTCTGCAGATGAGAAGTTCCAAAACCCTTCTTGAAAGGCTGAAGGATTAATCTCTGTAGTGACTATTGGTGAATTGATGGGGAAGGCATTATTTGTCTGTTTGTTGAATGGACACTCGGATAGGTTGTAATGTATTTGTAAGTTATATTATTCCTTATTAAGATTGCATAAAAAAAGGTTTAAAATGTTTAGAGAGGCCATTGAGGTCATAGAGTCCCATCCTCCAGAGCTGAAGATGATCAGGGATGGATATCTGGAGCAAATATCCAGTCTTCATCTCCCATGAACTCTATCAAGCAAGTGCAACTTAAATCTTGTAGTACACAGGCCACCCCCACATAACTACACATAGGGATTCGTGTACTTCTGAGGTAATAAATTAATGACACGTAATAAATGAAGAATACTGGATATTGCAGCATAACCATGCTAGAATGGATCATCCGACATTTAAATAGGCCACTACCATATTAGCTCTGGCAGAGTGGCTGGCAATGCAGAATGCTCATTTTTTACAATAATTTACAAATCAGCTGTAGTTTCTGATCAAGTAATATTTGATAAAGGGAACCAAAGGACAGATTTCAGATATTCTTGGAAATCTGGTCCAGATTACAAAGACAAGAAAGAAAATAGAATCAAAAAGATTTATCTGAGACAGGTATAAAAAAAAACATTAAGAAATGGAATATACATTAGAGTGTATCTGTTTTTAAGATCAAGGACAGAAAATTAATTATCTGAGGCATTTCAAGCATTAGCATTCTTTTTAGGGAATAAAGCCACATTGTGTGACTTAGATGTTTAGGCTGTATGTATTGGTACAACAGTTAAACTGAAACCTGCAGGTACCTTTCTTTGAAGTCAGTGGGACTTGTACAAATGCTTTAATTATTATTGAGAAGAAACAGTCTTCAAAAGAAACACTAAAATCAAAATACTTGTTTTCCTGCATTGTGGCCAGACAACGTTACAGCAGTATGGCAAAACTTCTCAGGTGGCAACATTTCTACGTACAAACATCTGGACTATCTCTTCTTCCATTCCAACCATGTAAGATTTATTTGTCAAAAATGGCTATTACTCAGGTAATTTATGACAGGGGGGTGCGGATCCAGCATAATGACTGGGAAGGAGTTTGCTCTTCTGAGCAGACGCCAACACTGTCTAGCAGGCCATGGTACACACATCCCAACATAAGACCTCCTTCAGTAAAACACGTAGCACTTGCTTTAGAACTAGGGACTGATTATTTTAATAATAACATTTTCCAAACCACAATTTTTTTTTTTCATATAATTCCTATTATAAACACATTGAAATAAAGGTAGTGAAAGGAAACAATGGAAGAACATGTATTATCTATAGGTCAGATCAAAACCTGATATCATCAGGGATTGCCACAGGAGGGGCCTCATGGCTTTTTCTAGAGAGCTTTGCTCTACTGCCCCCAGGGAAGAGCCTGTCATAGAGTCCCTTCCTGCTGCTTGTTCCTTGGGAAGCCCCCTAAACCCCAACAGGAGATGCAGTGCGAGAGCTCTGGCAGCCCAGGAACAGTTGCTTTTGTTTATGTAGGAATGCTGTTCTCATTCAGTGAGCTGGTGCTAAAGTGGGGCTGGGTGAACAATGTGGGGTTTTATGGATGTCATGCAAGGGCTGGGCTGGATCACTTCTGCACCAGGGATGCTGAAGAGAATTTCTTGTTATTACCAACAGCATTTCCTCCATTAATGTCTCTGTGCCGTGCCTGTTAACTGCCTGCATGTGTTCTTGCTAATAGAAGTCACAGGTTTTGGGTCCCGCTCATACATACTCATTTCAAGCTCTAGCAAGGTTACAACAACAAAGTATTAAGCATAATCCCAGTTTTTACTGTGAAGCTGGGTATTTACTCAGCTTGGTTTGGATTTGAAGGGGTACAAGGCCTTAGTGAAGAGACAATAAGCAGACACATGCCTTGTCCAGGTTGGCTCCTGCTCCATCACTGGCTTCACTTTTTCTTTTTTCGCCTTTTACACTCTTCATGCCATAACTTCTGCAGATGTAGGGACTGCTTTGTGGGTGCTTGAGTTCCCACACATCCCCATAATGCAGACGTGCTCCTGGCAGCTGCTGAAGAAGCTGTAACAAAACCTCTAGAGCAATCACTGAAAAGCTCTCTGCTCCTCAATTCTTCAGAGATGTTTTTTCAAAGCTCTGAATCAGAGGCAACACCACATCCTCTTGCTACTCCTTTGCTGCTTGACTGCCAGATGAGACACTCCTTTTCCTATCCCAGAGAGGACAACAGAGGGGCCTGGCCCCAAGTGCCAGCCTAAAGTCAGGCAGGATCTTATTAATAACCCCATCTGGACCAGATGAAGAAAACAGAAACTTGTGGACAAGTCAGCTTACAAGGCAGCTTCCTTTACTTCACCCAGTCCATCTGGCCTTGCAGTTTCCCCCTGCTCTCAAGGAATTCCCTCACAGGTGGCATCAATTATGATGGTCCACTTGTTTCTCCCTTTTTTTCTTCTGGTGGGAACCAGCATTTCATACCTGCAAGAGGGCAAGCAAAGAAAGCAAGGGGAGGCACTACCAAGCATGGCAATGTGAAAATAGGAAGTACTCTGCAGATTCACCATCATGACCAACACACAGGGTTAGATAGTGAGCTACAAAGAAAAACTTGGCTGCTCCATCAGGAGCAAGCACACCAGGAAAGTTAACCTTCTGCCTTCTTCCAGTGCTGCCTTCTTGTGCTGACTGGTTTGAGTGGCCTGGAGTCATCCTGCAGGCTACTTAACATTTACCTTGCTGAGAGAGAAGTGACAACTGGTGAGAGTCTCTGTTTCTAAGGGCTCTTTGAGTTGAAGGGGAGGACTTGATGTTTCCTGGGAGCTGGTGAGGCAGGCAGTGAGGTTGTGAACCAGAACTGTGTTAAACTTTTAAAGATGAGCTGACCCTGGGTGCATTTGATGCTCTATTTCCTAATGGACACTACCCACTGGTTTCCATTCCACTCATAGCCCCCCCCACAGATGACCATAAAAGTCACATCTCAGAGAGGTGATATTTTAATTATTTAAATTCTGAAAACCTTTCAGCACAACTATTTTGAGAACTTGAATTTGCTTTGGTGCCTGCATGATAGGCTTTGTTTTTAATGAAAAATTCTTAATTTTCAATAAAATAAATGCTTTATCCCCATCTCAGTTGATGCTTTTTTACTTTGCAAAACAGAATGATCATCATATTAGTAATTTTAACCATGCTAAGTTTATACTTCCACAAACAGGTTGTTCTGAGGGTACTTTAGAGTACATCTTTGTGATGTGAGACGCAGAGAATCTGTTTGGACAGGGAATTTTCACTAGAATAAGTACCTGAAAACACTACTACAAAACAAGCTAAATATAAACATAATTATAAACAAACAAATGAGGATGACTTGTTGCAGTCACTGTTAGAGATTAATTAATTGTTTCGCACTAGCAAACAATTGAAGAAGTCTTTGTCAGTGTAACTTTGGAAGAAACAAAATATAACCATGAAACAAAGGAAATTAAAATAGTTTAGTTATGAAGGGCCCAGATTAAACTACTGGAATTGTTTTTAAAAAAGAGAAATTTGATCCTCCCATAGATGTATATCTTGAGTTTTCTGGATATTGTTTACCATTATAATGAGCTGGATTAACCCCCTTGAATTTTGAAAACACTCTTTAAGTCTGAATGTTTGAACTTTGCTAATTGAAAGACAGATAAGCTTAAGTGAAATATCCTGATAATGTTATTAAATGTTTGGGTTGACATTTTGATATAGTATCTACATACTGACACAAATGCATACATAAAAGCTACCATGTAAACCAAAAATCAAATGTTATCATTTTTAGTATACCTTATGTGACTTCTGTTACATCACTTCAACTCAGGATATGCAAAGTGCCAAATGATGCTGCAGTGATGTGATTATTTTCCCAAGATCAGTATGGTGAACTATTCTGTAAAATACAGACAGTTTAAAATAACTTAAACCATCAAGTTTTATGAGATTAAAAATAAAAATAAAAAAGGAAAACCCACTTATATAAATTACTATTTTGTAATTAGTAGGATTTAAGCTTTTCTTGTAAACCATAGTAGACTGCATGGTCGAAAAAAACTGTAGTTAGCCTTTTAAATCCATAATGATTCACCAAAATGAGGGGATTTTTTTATCAAAAGCTGAAGATCCATCTGTTCCCACTGAAATCAATTTGTGGTCAGGTACAAACTGAGGGTTTCCTCCTCTACCATGCTGGGTTACTGCCACTGCAGGGGAATATTTGGCTTTAAAATAAATCTGTTGCTAGTGAAGTCAAAGGAATAGATTTTCAAAATGTAATTGTGATCACATTTGAAAAAACAGAAATAAATTGTCCACTTCTCCTCAATGGAAGTTGTTTTCCTAAGCATGTGATGAGTGTGGTTTGGACACTCATTTAAACCTATTTTGTGTAGAAGTCTGTCTGAATGCTATATAATTTATTCTTCTAAAAAGCGCAGGCATGAGATCCTAGCCCTGCTGGCACATGGTGTCTTTAATTAATTGGAAATGCAAAGGCAGGTTCTGGGGATTTTGCAGTGGGGAACAACATGCCCAGCGGAGCCACGTTCCCCTTCATAACAAAAGCAAATCTCCAGGTTGGCTTTATGGAGAGTCTGGTGGGGAGCACCATAGTTGTTTGGTTGGCTGCCATATTCTGCACTGTTCTTGCTGCCAGCTCTTGCAATGCCCAGGAAAAAGGGACTATGTTTGGGGGCAGACAGGTTAAAACGTCACATTCCAGAGAGAAGCAGTGAAGTGAAAATTTCAGTTTGCATTCCAGGATGTTCCTAACCCCAGAGGCTGGGTCATACCTGAGTGTGTCCTGAAAGTTCAAGAAAGCATGCAAAGAACTTGAAGAGAGCAAGCAGGAGATGCAAATATTACTGCATTCTTTGATGGTTTGTTGGGGTTTTTTTAATTAGTATTTGAAGAGTCTAATTTCTTTGTTTGTTTGACTCCTGCAATTCTGAAAATTTGGTGTCCCCAGACTGTCACTCTTCTAGATTACCATGTGCACTCAGTCCTGTGATAGTTCATCCCATCTCTCTTTTCTTTTTGATTCATTTTCTGGTCACATGAGAAACTCCCAGCAATCAAGTGCTCTGGTTCAGCTGGACTTGGGAGATGGAGAAGGTGCTCAGAGGCAGACTGGCACTTGGGCTGCCATCTGTACCTACCACTCTTGATACTCCAGGGCTAGAAAGCAGGGTCATGCTCTGATGTTACCAGAGGAAGAAACTTCACCTATTCTTACCTGGGTGGTCCAGTCCTTGTCGTGAGGAGGGAGTGTGGAATGGAGCTGCAGGAGAGCAAGATGCATGGTGACAGGACACAGGTGCTGGCTGCAACTCCTGCAGGCACCACTGCCTGTTCTGAACTCCTTTGGATTTTCCCAGGGAGTGGTCAATCAGGAAACAGCTTTCAGAAATGTGACATATAACCCAAATTACTTTGTGCCTGTCTTGTGCCAGTCTTGTGAGTGTTCATGGCAACCATAGTCCAAGTAGTGAGGCTCAGCCCATCATTCTGACCCAGAGGGATCTATCAGCCTTTATCCCACACTGTGAACAAGATACACAGAACCCTTATGTTCCCCGAGGGAAGATTTTACATTTCCAGGACATGTGGTCTTTTCCCTCTGGAAACGCCTGCTTCCAGGTGCATCATATGCATGAGCCAAACTTCACTGAACTACACTGAGTACATGCTGTTGAGGGTCATCCCATCCTGTCTCATCCCATTCCATCCCAAGCCATCCCATCCTATCTGGTCCTATCCTAGGGGGGTTTGGATCTTTAAATTCTATTTCATTCACATCCTGGAGTCTGGGACCAGGGACTGCTGCTCAGAGATCATTACTGCCTTTATTGCTATGGTGTCTGAGCATTTTCTGCTGGCACTTTGCACGGTGTGACAAGCATCTGTCATGTGTTTGTTCTCTCAGCTTTTCCACCAGAAGGCAAACATTGTCAGTAAGCTAGTTTGTTTTGAAAAAATATGTGTGTGTATAATTAGATATATTTGCATGTGTGTACGTGTAAATATGACACACATATACACACATGCAAACTGTGTAAGTTATGGGAAGGAGAAAATAGTTTGTGCTTCTTGCAGGTGTGTGAAGTCCCCTCAGAAAGCTCTGTGTAGCAGTCAAGTCAGCACAGATCATGCCATATTAGAGAAGCAAAGATGCAGGCTGTTGACCTCCATTCTGAGACTAAAGATGATTTCTAAACAGTGTTAGAAACAGAGGGGTAACTAAGGACTCTCTTAGGTGTCTTTAGTCGGATTACGAATAAGCACTGCCAAGGCAGCCTGTAAGAGTCCCATGTTGTTCCCAGGCCGCACAACTCAGCATCCCCTTCATCCCCAGCAGCACTTAGTGCAGAGACCAAACAACTGCTCAGCATGTGGTGACTGTGGTGCAGAGAGGTCTCAGGATCCATGGAGCACATCTACCAAGTGCCCATCAGGATGGGATGATCCTGCTGTCAGGCTTCTCCACCTTCCCTTCTGTCCATTAGCCTTTTATGGTCTTCAGTCCTTCGTCAGTGGTTATTGTTTATTCATGTATGATGTCTGGTTGTAGCTTCCTTATTACTTACCTTGTTTCAACCCATCATGCCTGGTGTCCATGCTGTCATTTCCACTTGGTTGCCCAGGGTCCTATTTCAGCAGTTTTTCACAGCAGTTTGTTTTGCTCTCTCAGTCTTCACACCCATACTTACTGGACAGCTGAGTAACCCTGCTGAGTCATGACTGGCACCTTGGTATAGGCTGCTGAGTCAACTCTCACTTCAGTCCTGGCTGTCAAAGTTTCCATCAAACCCCTGCGAGCCATTCACAGTGACTGTTTGTAGTTATGCTGCTGACTATGCTTCCTAAGCAGCAGAAAACTGGCACCAAGCCATATCCGATCAGTATGAGTGCCGTTGCTTAGGTCCATGGTTCAGTGGTGGCTGTGTCCTGCCACCCTTGATGCAGTACTGAGAGCACAGGCCCACACTGCTGTGTGTCAAAACTTGGCTTTGTAAGATTGTATAATAATTTAGAATTATACCGTCCAGAGACTGGCTGGTGCAGGGGTTGGAGGTGTTCTTTGGGCACTGCAAAATTGTGGAAGCAAACCTAGGGTATCTTTGCAGTCCAGTTGAAAGTTGCCCAAAAGAGCATTGCTTGCTTATATAACTATCATCATAACTAGTTTGTGGCTCTGCAGGAAGAGGGTGTTGTTGCTTACAGCAACTTACAAGGACTTTTTGAGTAAGACCAGTGCTGCACCTGCCATTGTGTTAATGTGGTGTACCTGTGGTGTGTGTAACAGTGTTTGTGGTTGTAGGTGGGCAGACACTGACCAGGGTCAGTAAGTCCAATACAATTTCTTGATGAGGACTCAATGACCACTGTTCCTTCTGGTTCTCTAATATCACCCTTGTGCCTTATGTATTCTCCAGTGATGTAATCTTCAAATACTGGGAGTCACTGCAGGGGTCTCTTGATACATTTGGATACCTGTTTGGAATATTTTCCAGTCCCCTGGGATGAAGGGAAAGTATAACCTGGAGATAATATTGGCAATTTTACTCATAGGGCTGTCATCCCTCCCAATGTGTCCCCCAAGTATTGTGATGTTGCAATAGAGTATGAGCTGAGCAAGGATCCACAGCTCTGTGAGACATATCAGGCACACACACCTTATCTCAGGTTGCATCTTGGAGAACTTATTGCATGGTTTGTGTTAGAGGCCCAGTGAGATTAGTGGGATCAGTCATGCAACTGATTACCCTATTTTCTGGTGGTAGCAAGTCCATGTGGGTAGGTAGGGCTTCTTTAGTTGCATATGCTATTGGCTTGATTACTTGATCTATTTTTTGCCCTACTGCTTCCACATTCTGCAATGTTGACACCTCATGCCCATGTCAGCAGTATTGCAGAGGGCTCTTCTATGGTGTGTTTCCTCCACCTTGAACATCACAGTCCTCTTGCAGCACAGAATGTTCTCAGGAACATTAGCTCTCTTGGTGCATTTGGGGTAGTGACCATGCATGAATTACACGGAATTACATAGAATTATTTTTTAGGCTGAAGAGAGCTTTGAGATCATCAAATCCAGCCTAAGATCTGACACCACAACACCTAGCTAGATCATATCACTAAGTGCCACATCCAACGATGGCAACTCCTCCCCTGGGCAGGCCATTCCAGTGTCTAATGACCCTTTCCATAAGGAAGTGCTTCCTTATATCTAACCTAAACCTCCCCTGGCACAGCTTCAGACTATGCCTTCTCATTCTGTCATTGGTTGCTTGGGAGAAGAGCCCAGCTCCCACATGCCTGTAACTACCCTTCAGGTAGTTATAGAGAGTGATGAGGTCTCACCTGAGTCTCCTTCAGGCTGAACAGCCCCAGCTCCCTCAGCCTCTCCTCATAAGACTTTCCCTCCAGTCCATTCACCAGTCTTGTCACCCTCCTCTGGACCCACTCCAGAACCTCAGTATCCTTCTTGAAGTGCGGGGTCGAGAACTGTACATAGTACTCGAGGTGGGGCCTCACCAGTGCCTTGTCCTCCAGAGTAGATGTCAGCACGTGGTCTAGTCAAGGTCACAGTCATAACAAGGGCCTTTCCCCTGCTTTATCTACCCTCCAGGGCATACTTGGATTGGCCTGAACAGGACAGTTCTTGAACGCCATGAGTGAGTGATTCATGTCTAACCAAAATAGACCTATAGCACTGTCACAGACACAGGTGATATTTCTGCACCTGAATTGCAAGCATTTTTAAATGATGTGCCTAATTGGGTTAACTGTCCAGATAATCCATTTTTGTTTCTTCCTTCTTACACAGGGCACACTTCCCTCACTGCACTGTCTGCAGCCTTTGGTCTCATATCAGCATACCAGGCTGAGATAAGTATGAGGCTGACAGCTGCAGGCAAGAATCTCTGCCTATGGGATGGATTTCCCCACAGCAATATCCTGTTCCCTTATTGATAGTTGACCATGGCACAAATTTTGTTAAACCCTAGTATGCTTCCTTGAAGGTTGTGTTTCACTTTCCATAGCCAACATCTTGTTACATCATACTGTTGTTGCAAGGGTTGGGTCAGGACTATGTGAGTTGTAGGCTGGGGTAGTCACAGTAGTATGAGAGGGGCAATTTGAAGGTGAGTGGAGAACAGCACAACTAGAGCCATCTCCTCAGGACACATCCTTCCCTTATTGGGTTATAAACTGAGGTACCTAGTTTCTGTGCAAGAAATCTATAAACCAGTCCTACAGCAACAAATACCAACTACCAAACCCCAAATGTCAGGGTTTGGTGCCAGGGCTAAACCTGTACTTAAGCAATGAGGGCTATGCCAACTTCATGTAGGTCATCTTGCTTGACTGAGTCTAGCAAGGTGTCTGCTCCTTCTTACTTTTAAGGAATGTAGTCCACCCATGACCTTGACCTGGACCTTGCTCACTAGAGCAGTATTCATATGATATAGGCAGACCAACCTGTTCTGCAGCAGAGCTGGGTGCTTGACCCAGTGGACACATCTGTCCAAGCTACACCTCTCCAATAGGTATGGTTCATAGTGGGTATTTTGGTACCTACTATCAAGTTAATAACAGGGAAGTGAAAGAAGAGTGCACTTGCCACTGGTGTCACAGGAATATGGGGTTTAGTGCACAGTCATGGCTTGTTGAGATCCCATATAGCTGTGTGGATAGTAGTTATCCCTCCGTCTTTTGTCAGTCACTGGTCTGTGAGACTTTTGCATTTGGAATGGGTATCTGTAAAATAAAGTGTAGTTCACTTTTCCCAGTTCCAAACTGGAAAATAAT
>JANHGL010026431.1:60190-74844 GCA_024611195.1 Ceyx melanurus | reverse complement strand
ATTATAGGATCCTATATGCAACCCTCCATTACCTGAAGGTACAAGATTTCCTGCTGTCATTATTAATTCCAGTTAATTCCTATTTTGCTGGAACCATCCATGAAAATCTGTATCTTCTGATCCATCACTGTTCTGTCATGGAGGGGGGTGCTCCTGAATGTGTCTGCTTTGGGAAGGGGGTCTGTGTTCCCTTTATGTGCAGATGCACTGTATTTCAGCAGATTTTTGCACTAACATAGTTAAGATCCTGCTGCCCCATCTCGACTGTATCTGGTGCTTCTATTGAGGATGTGAAGGTGTACCTTCTCTAGGTAATGGGAAGCAGTCTCATGTCGTCTTCTCTCCTGATAATGGAGTCTATGCCACTGGGTAAACGTGATGCCTGGTCTCCCACTAGGCTGTATGCTACAGTGCTCATTAGGGAAATGTGGTATTGTTTGCCTAAGGAGTTGTTCCTATCTCAGCACCTCACCCAGAGAAAGACTTCTCAGCTCAGTGGAGGTATGAACCTCTGGCCAGGTGTACTGCATTGGGTATCGCCTTTCCCAGTGTTTGCAGTTCCTGGAATCTTTGTAGAGATCTTTCTGGAGATGGAGCTCCCATACCTGCAGGGTCAGGTGCATGACACTGTCTGTTACATGGGTGGGCACTTGGGAGTTAAGTACATAAAAAAACATCGTCTTAGGACTTACTGCAAAGTAAGTGAGTCCTCAAGTCTATTTTTGGCAAAAGGAATGAGAAAAATCTCAATAGTGCAATGTAGTATATGTGTTTAAGTGACAGTCATTAATAATACAACATAAGGGCACCTATACAGAGGCTTCTGACAGCCTGACCCTCCATAAATTATTGTGTTCATTAATGCAGATCACATTGAGAGATTTAGTCTATGCGAAGCTTAAAGATTTTAAAACGTATTTTTTTTCCAAACCATGTTGAAAAGGTAATAACTGATAACATTTCAGACACCATCAGTTTCACCCTCTATGAAAAGGTTCATTCTGCTAGTATCAAAACATTTCACTGATTTCAACATTTATTTGTATAATTTATCACCAGTAGAGGATATATCAAGGAAAAAAAATTAGTTATTTTAACTTCATATAAAGAAAATGCATGAATAACATTTCCCTTGAAAATCAATATAATACTTCTATTCTGACCTATTTCTATTCAGTCTAATCAGCATCTTGTGATACAAAATACATCCATGAGAAATTTTTCAAAAGCCTTGATAATAATTATCCTCTAGAAGCAGTAAAAAAAAAAAAAAAAAGCAGACATTCAGCCGGGAATAATAGATCAGACTGGTATCCCAGGAAATTACTCTTTCTGTCATTCCCAAAACCCTTATCAGTAGGTGGCTTTGGCGATACTAACCACTTCTAATGTGAAGAGACAAGTTGCTGTAAAGAAACCTCATCTTTTTTGCTGCATTGCTGGGAGGAGCCACTATAACCTCTCTACAATAGCTTCATCCACTTATTCATTAATATTCATATCATGACATGCTTCACATTCTCTTGATTTTGACAGGGCTCATTCAATAATGAAAGATTCACTGGAGTGCTGCCATGCATCAGCAGAGATGATATACACAGAGAAATATACCTTGCATTTATTTTTCCCCAAACGAGTTCCCATTATGATCCTGTGCTCTCTAAAGTGATGGGCAGAGCAGCTTGCATTTGTCTAATGTTTTTGAGCCACAAATGGACAAACTTAATGATAACTAACATGTGACAAAACCCTTTCTCTCTTTCCCAAACAGCTAATATGCCAGAGGATTACCCAGATCAGTTTGATGAGGTAGTGGACTTTATCCAAGCCACTATTAAAAGACTGAGGAGGTCACCGGATAAACAGGCTCCTATTTTTTCTAGGCGGGAGAGAAACCGTCAAAACATAGCTACGAATGTAGAGAATTCCAGCAGAAAGGGAAGGAGGAACCAAAAGGGCAAAAATCGGGGATGTGTTTTAACAGAAATACATTTAAATGTGACTGACCTGGATTTGGGATATGAAACCAAAGAAGAGCTTATTTTCCGCTATTGCAGTGGATCTTGTGATGCAGCCGAGACTACCTATGACAAAATTTTAAAAAACCTAACCAGAAAGAAAAAACTTGTCACTGACAAAGTGAGGCAAGCTTGTTGCAGACCCACAGCCTTTGATGATGACCTGTCCTTTTTGGACGATAACTTGGTTTACCACATACTAAAAAAACATTCCGCAAAAAGGTGTGGATGCGTCTGACAGCTGCCCATAGTGGCAGCGCCAGTTTTGCATTCCTGCTACGCTGCAAGGAGAGGGACCAAGGTTCCTTGGGGATATGTCTGCTCAGAATGGACAAAAAAAAAAAAAAAAAAAAAAAGGACCAAGAACGCAAAACAAGGTGTTGTGAGAGCCTGAGGGGAGCGCAAGGTGGTGAGGGAGGATGGAGGCTTTTGATGTCCTACATGAAAGTAAATAAAAACTCAGGTGGAGATGCCTATGGCTGGATGGTGTGCATGCTCCCTTTCCCATTTGACACAGTCCACCATCAGTGAGACTTGGATCCATGAGGAATGTGCTTAAAAACACAACCCTGCCATACCACACTGTATTGTACTTATACCATCTCTGCAAAGAAACTTAGCTGAGAAGTAGCTTGCTTAGGAGTACCTTACTCATCTGCTGTGCCCTCAGCTTTACTGAAAGACATATTGTGCTCATTGAAGGGTGGTTTCTAAGCACTTAGGACAACTTCTAAGCTATAGTAAGATTAACCCTGCAAGAAATATGGTATTGGGCAAATGCAAAATTTCTCAAGTTCTCTAGGGCCAGTATCAATAAGAAGCAAAACAGTTATACTTACAGGTTAAATTTGATTAATTCTATCTCATGTTTCTTCAAAACAAGTGTAGGATTTCATTCTTCTGCTACCTGTAAAAATAAGTTGAGTTTTTAAGCACTTCTTCCTAGTATAGTAAGAGAAGTAACAAGCCTGGCCTACAAAAATGTATTTCCTTAGGTTTACAAAGGACTGATGTCATTTGCATAACTACATTTCTATTTGGTCATTGTGAATGAGCAGAGACTACTTGATGCAATGCATCCATTCAGAGACATATACAAAAGATATTTATTGAGATTAAGTTATTGTTATTTATTACAATTCAGTAATAAGTCTCATTTCATTATTTATTAAAGTTTCTTTTCAAAGGTGCCAAATTAGAAGGTGCTTGGAAGATAAAGAGAGAGACAATGAAGTTGGGAACAGTGGTCCATGCTTTTAATTGAAAGTGTTAACTTGAATGCAAAAAAATCACTTACTTTACCTTTTTTTTCTTCTAAACAAAATTCTGATTGTGTTCACAAAATATAGTGCCAAAGCCTGTAGCCCTTCCTCCTGTTCACTAAACTTTTGAAATCTTCTGCAGTCACACATGTGCAGGAGCAGCAATGGCTCTGGATGAGTGAGCATCGTAGGACTTGGCTAAACATTAGCAATTTGTTATAAAAAATAATTCTAGTCATATTTTAAATGTAGTCACGTTTTTTTCTCACACTTTTTGCCAACTGACTTCATATAACTATCAAAAAGTGGAAAATAATCACATTTAGCCTTATAATTTCTTGTTATATTTATTTAAGCTTTTCCTTCTGTATTTCCACATAAGAGAGGTTAAATTCCTCTTACTACTAGTTAGCCCTGGATTTAATATAGCCTGCAAGTAAACAATTGTGTTAAATAACCAAAGTGTTTTGTAGAATTTGTTGCAACATTACAGGATTGTACCCACACAGCAGAACAGCCTGAGTTTCATTAGAAGGAGGGAGGTCGTACAGCATTGAAGCGTTCATACCTGACCACTTACACGAGCACTCATTCTGGAGACATTTTTCCTGAAGGAGCAACAGTGCAAGTGCAGGACACTAGACAGACCTGACAACCAGTGAAGCATCAACTCCCACAAAAACAACAGGAAGAAAAAAAATCCCTACTGAAAACCAAAAAACGGTGGTCTGACCTTTTACCTCGTGCTTGCAATGGGATTCCATACTAATTTTGCCCTGGGCCTTTTGGGGCATCACAGAAGGAAGGTCTAGAGGTCAAAAATGTCTAGAACAGGCATAAAAGGAAAGGACATACCAGGTGCATGAAATGAAATGCATCCCTGACCTCCACTGCTCTCCTGGGCAGATGGAGGGCAGTCTCAGAAGCTACCAACAGGGTCTGTTCTCACTCTGCCACAAGGGACACCTTATCCTCCATGCTGAACAAGGGTGGTGCAGCGGATACTACCACCAGCAGCATGGTTGGGGCAGTAAAAACCTGTTAAGCTTAGGGTCAGCAGTGCTGCTGGCAGCTGACCAGCAGCAATATTGAGAGGTGTGTTTTTCACTTGGCCCAGTTGCTGAAAACTTTCCAAAGCATTTTCTGTACAGCTCAAAGCTGCAATTAAAGCAAAACATAATGTTCAAAATACAAAAGGGTAAAGTTCGTGATTTTTTAAAAATTATTTTTTAGACCTTATTGAAGACAGGAGTGTGCTTCTCTGGGGTTTTTTATTTCACCTGCCATTTATGTCTCAGCCATTTGTGTTAATCAACCAAAGTTCTCTACAGACTTTATTTTTGTACAATATTCATTTTATAACTTTTTACAAAATAAAACTCATTTCTATTGTTTACTGGTTATTGCTTGTGCTTCTTCCCCATTGTACACCTTCCAGGTCACAGTATTACCTTGGCTCCCAACCCACGTCACGCAGTGCTGAAGAGCTATCAAGTCCTCTCGTTCAGCAGAGCTTTCTTTCCTCTCTGACCAGTGATTTTAATATGGATCAGAGTTGTCCGTAGCTTCTGAGCAGAACATAACATTCATGGACAACTGCAGTGAATGACTCAAAAATGCATGAGAAGCAGTGACACAGTCATCAACCCAGTGGCAGGTTTGAGGCCTGGTGGTACCCAAGCTATCCCTTCGCCACACAGGGCTGCAGTGGATTTGTGATGGTCTTGGTTATGTGCGGCCACAGTTCCTGCATGAAGAGGGGATTTGAATTTTGCTTTCCAAACCCAGGCATTAGATTAGTCAGACCAAATTCCATCCACTTAAGCAGTCCTTTTCTTTTTGTCTCTAAATAGGAAAATAACAACTCTGAGGGATTTTCTTTGCTGCCACCATCATGGAAAAGATGAGGGCAGGTTTTGTGGCTGCAGCCAAGCAAGATTTTCTCTACTGTTTTGTGTTAAGTGCTGCAGTTTCTGTAACAGAGACACTAAATGCATTCAGACTCACAGGTTTTGACACTGGGCTCTGTATTCCTCAAAACTACTACAGAGAGGAAGAGGGAGCATCAGAGCAGTGAGCCAGTGAGCAGGAGATCAAACACTCTTAATGTGCAACATATGGATGCCTTGGCTTCATTTGTGCCAAGTGAGGCCCTTGCACGCAGCTCTAGCCCAGCCACTGGAATGCAAAGCAAGGCTCACAAGTGCTGCCTTTGAAGCACATGGTATTGAAGGCATTCCTCCTCACATGCCATGGCCTCTGCTCTTTGCAGAAGAAGTCCGTCCACCATACACAAAGGCTGATGATTGCAGTCTGGTTGAATATGGCCCACATTAAGTGTGAAAATGACCTGCATCTTTGCATTCAGCAGATATAATGCTCTTTCCCAAGAGCTGAAGGGAGTGTCTACACAACTGTGAAGTTCAGTTTCTGATACTACAGCCCAAATCTCTCATGTGGATGAGGAAACACAAGGCAAACACTGAAGTCTTGCTTGCCCTTGTCAAATACCTTGAGCGGACTGCAAAATAGGGTCAGGAGCAGGTTTTCTTGCTTGGAGCTGTTTCACTCATCTTCCCCCACCCTCTGGGTGAGGATAAGATTGCAGAGAACAGATAGGGTTTTGCCATGGCAACCCTAGGCTCACCACAGCTGGTGATCCCTGGTTTCTTGAGTGCATTAAAGCAGCTTGAAACCTTCAGTTGGTTGTATAAAAGACTTCAAAAAGCTTTCGTTTGTGACTAGGTAGTGTCAGCACTGGACAGACATTATGTCGCTGCTTTAGTAGCAGAGATAGCACTACCCTGGACCTCTTGTAGAATGAAAAGATGTGTCCCGAGTTAGATAAACTATTTACAATGGAGGGGATGGACCAAACAAAAAAAAAGTCTTACATTTACTCAGTACTAAAATCAGGAGAACATTAAGGTTTCTTACTTGACATCTTAAGTATTTCTTTAATTTTTACATTGGGGTTTTTTTACATCACTTAGCATTGTGCTGTCAGAGAAGAAGAGCTGATTAGAGACTTGGGAAAAATTATGAACTGAGGAAAGAGCATGTATTTTTGCAGGAGGGCATATTTAGGTATGCAACTTGGAAATCTGGCCTTCAGAGAGTCCCCTCCAGCAGAAGAGAATGCAGCTCTGTACATCTCACTAGCAGTGTCATCCACAGGCAAGGCATCAAGAGAGAATTGTAATAGTACCAGGTCCTTCTGCAAGCTTTCAGAAAGAAAGAAGAATCATTGGCGTTGGAAGGGACTTTTAGATATCATCTAGTCCACATCCACACCCACCCACACTCCCCCCACCCCCAAAGCAGGTGTGCCTAGAGCACATTACACAGGATTCCATAAAGGCAGCCAGGTCCCTGTGCATTCCACAGCTGTCTGGTGGTGATGGTCTCAGTGCAGAGAGGTTGAAATAGTCAACAATGTGTTTGATTCTGGGTTGTTTCATGTCTGCCTGCAAAAGGGGAGTGAGTCCAAACAGAGACAGTGGCTTGCTCTGGAACAGCACAGGAGGAAACCAGCAGCAGTCTTTCTTCCTTGCAATCTGGATAGCTAACCAAAAATACAGAGGAAAATATCAGGATGAAGAAAACAATGGAGCTGACACACTGTATAAATAGGTCTTCAAATGTCATGCATGTCTGGAACAAAGACGTTTTGTCCCAAAGCAAGAGACATCTTGAAATGGTTCAGTAATACACATTGAGAAGTTTGCTTATTTGGAACAGAGCTCTTCTAATGAAAAGGTTAATTGTGTTGCAATGGAAAGAAAAAAGAAGAAGCAGAGGCCAGGCCTGCACTTCTCACCCTAGCAAAATTTCCCACTGGCTTAACATTAAGATTTTCTATAGAAAGTATCATAGGACTGAACTACTAATGTTACAATAAACTAAACAGCAGGTATATTCAAGGGTCAATAAAAATAGCTAAACAAACCATATATTCTATCCAGTATTAATCCCAATGGCTTTCAGACAAGCTGCAGTAGTAGCTATCAAGAGAAACAGAGTGCCTAACTCAGCCTAATGCTGGGAATTATTCTTGGGCAGCCTCCAAACACCAGTACGAGATCAGTACCAAATCATCTTCACTCACCATTGGCTTTTTCACTTTGGAACTGTAGCATTTTGGTCACTTTTCCCAAAAGTCATGCACAAGTGTGGAAACCTTTCTGCTTTACACTTGAAGAAATGGCAAAGAACACAAAGGGCTTTTGAAGGATGCAAAAAACTGCTGTAATTACCCAGAGGGCTGAACTTTTGTGGGTAACTTCTCCAGCTTTTTGACAGCAATCCCAGCCCTGGGCTGCAAATGCAGGTTTCCTCATGCTGCCACCCTTTGGTTTCCTGTCTGCCATCACACTGGATGAGGAACTCTTCGTTCTCTGCCACCCCAGGGAAGATACAAACATCAGTCCCTGGACTAGAGCTGCACTCCGTGTCCCCAAGTGGTCTTAACAGGTCTAGGGCCACCAATGTCCTCATCAGAGCTCATTCCATTGACTTTTGTGAAGTTACTCCAGTATCACAGGAGTCTAAATAAGTATATAAAAGTTGATTTTTCTTGTCAATTTTCACATACGAAGTCTGGATCCTTGCACAATCCCTATAGCCTTACTCTTTCTGCATCAATTTATCTTATTTCACATATCCTGGTATTTTCAGAGCTTCAAGACATATTGAATTCTTAACATGTTGCTAATTCCCCTCTTCTTTTCTCCCACTCTGTTAGTGCTCTCCCACAGCTTTCTCTTCCTTGACAATATCACTCCTACATTAATCTCTGGCATCACAGGTGCTGTCAACATGTCAGGTATTCCATTATTTCAGGTTAAAATTGTTTCCCTCTGAGGTACAAATAGGTCAACAGGTACTTCTTGTTAGCACATTGTATTGTTTTTAATAGCGGTTGTAATCTGGAGATTAAAAATTTCCTTAAAAAACAAAACAAACAAAAAAACCCCCAAACAACAACAAAACAAACAACAAAAACCCAAAACAAAACACAGTTTAGAAACCAACTTTGGATAATTTAATTTCAGAAGATACAAACTCCATTTCCAGAGGTCTAGGCAGGTCCTCTGGGGGTGAGAGTGGCTGCAGAGACAGAGCATGAATGAAGATCTCCCAATCCCCTGTATCTGGTAGTGGTCCTCATTTGGGAAAGGAAAGTAGAATAAAAAGACAAACCATGAGTGGTATTTTCACTGGAAACCCCACCCAAGCTCCAACAATTTGCAGTTCAGGAACTTTCTGAGCCAGATATTTTATCAGTGTCCAACAGATCTTGGCAAGTCTGTCTCCCTGGGAAGGAACCCAACATCCTTCTCTGTGAATTCATTCCTTTAGACTCTCCTGTGCTCTGGGGCAATTTAATTCTGTTGCTCAAAGCCCCATCCAACCTGGCCTTCCAGGGATGAGGCATCCACAAACTCTCTGGGCAACCTGTTCCAGTGTTTCACCATCCTCACAGTGAATAACTTCTTCCTAGCATCTAATCTAATCATACCCTATTTCAGTATGAAGATATTACCCTTCATCCTAATACTACATTCCCTGATAAAGACTCTGTCTCCACCCTTCCTGTAGGCTACCTTTAGACACTGGAAGGCTGCTATAAAGTCTCCCCAGAGCCGTCTTTTCTGCAAGTTGAACAATCCCAACTCTCTCAGCATGTCATGACAGGGAATGTGCTCCAGCCCCTTGATCATCTTCATGTCCCTCCTCTGGACCTGCTCAAGCAGGTCATGCCCTTTTTATGCTGGGAGACCCAGAGGTGACCACAGCACTCAAGTGGAAGAGATAAGGACAGTCACCTCCTTAGATTTGCTGGTCACATTTGTGATGCAGCACAAGATGTAATTGACTTTCAGGACTGCAAGTGAACACTGATGGCTCATACTCAGTTTTTCATCCAGCTAGCTGCTCTCAATTCACTCATTGCCCAGCTGTACTTGTGCTTGGTATCTCCTGTTGCACTTGGCCTTGTTGAACCTCACGATGTTTGCACGACTCACCTCCTTATTTTGTCAAGGTCCCTCTGTATGTCATCCCTTCACTCCAGCCTGTTGACTGCACCACACATCTTGGTGGTGTTATCAAACTTGCTGAGGCTGTGCTCAATCCCCCTCTCCATGTCACCAGCAAAGATTTCAAACAGGACCAGTCCATATACAGAATCACAGAATCACAGAATGTTAGGGATTGGAAGGGACCTAATCCAAACCCCCTGCCAGAATAGGATCAACCTAGACTAAGTTACATGCATCCAGACAGGTCTTGAATGTCTCCAGAGAAGGAGACTCCACAACCCCCCTGGGCAGCCCATTCCAGAGGTCTGGCACCCTCATTGTGAAGTTTTTCCTTGTGTTTACCCTAAACCTCTCGTGCTACAACTTACTTGCCTCTTATCCTGTCATTGGATGACATTGAGAAGTCTGTCTCCATCCTCCCTACACTCACCTTTAACATATTGATAGACATTGATGAGGTACCCCCTCAGTCTCCTCTTCTCCAGGCTAAAGAGCCCCAGCTCTCTCAGCCCCTCCTCAGCAGGGAGATGCTCCACTCCCTTAATCATCTTGTTAGCCCTGCCCTGGACTCTCTCCAGTAAATCTCTGTCTTTCCTGAACTGGGGTGCCCAGCACTGGACACAGTATTCCAGGTAGGGCTTCACCAATGCAGAGTAGAGGGGGAGAAGAACCTCCGTTAAGGTCTTGGTTGGGTCCTCATCCATCCTCAGGAGGACCTCCATACACTCTATCTGGTCATTGACAGAGAGGATGACAACCCCCTCCTCATCTCCCCAGCTTGTTTTTTTCTGAAGAACCTGTATCCTTCCATTCCAATACACCAGGAGCAGAAGCCATGCCATCACATATCTGTGATTCCAGTAAGTTCACAGCCTTGCAGGTAATTCCACACCTCTAGCCCGTCTTGTTTATTTTCCATGCTATGTGCATTTTCATAGAGGCATTTTAGGTGAGTCCCCAATGAAGCTGACTTTGGAGTGGCTGGAATTTATTTGTGCTGCTCTTCAGATGCTCTCATGATGACCCTATTCAGGCTCCAGGCATCTGTTGCTGGTACTAGCATCAAACTGGTAGGACTGGGTTGGACTGAGACCAGCAAATGTAGCATAAAGCCCTTTTCACCAGCCTGTCAAGCTTATGACTGAAAATGCTCTTCCCCTTCTCTGATAGATGGTCCCCATCAGCCCCCAGTAGACCAGGCTTCTCAGTGAAAAAGTAAATTTCACTGATTACCCACTCATTCCTATGTACTATTAAGTGCCAGTCCTTCTCCACCTTTGTAGTCTACATGGATTTGTTCAATCTGACCTCCTATTTCTCACCATCCTGCTGTCTTGTCTCTGTCTTTCAGTTGGACTATGTTCCTTCTAAGGGGAAGATGGTCCCATCAGCATGTGGGAGGGAGGAAACCCTGAATTTCTACAGAGGTACATTGGTATTTTCTGTTGTTTTCCATTCTGTTCCCAATAACTCCTTTCAGATGCTGGATGGGGAACTCATCAGAGACATGACTTTAGAGGAAACATGTTGCATCTGATTGGGAACCCCCTTAATTTAATACCAAACTTTTCCCCAAATACCAGGTCTCAATCCAACTAACTTCAGTTATGCCATACTCACAAGATATCATGTGGCAGCCAAAATAAATGTTGGTTTTACTGATGTTAAACCGTTGTGCGCAGTTGCTCTGAGGTCAGAAAGCACTGCCTCAGGGCTGGGCCATTGTGTGGTATCAGAGATACCTCTTAGAGCTGTCAATGTACAGAGATCACAAGTGTCCAGGTCTGAGGCACCCATCTGAGTGCCTCAGAAACTGTCACTCTCATATTGCTACAACCTCCTTGCAGGTAGTTGTAGAAAGCAGTAAGACCTCCCCTCAGCCTCCTTCTCTCCAGGCTGAACAGTCCCAGTTTTCTCAACCGCTCCTCCTAAGACTTGTGCCCAGACCCTTAATGAGCTTTGTTGTCCTTCTTTGGACATTCTCCAGAACAAAAATGCCCTTCTTCTAGTGAGGGGTCCAAAACAGAACCCAGTATTCAAGGTGCTGCCTCACCAGTAACCTGGTACAAGGTCCTGTTGGCCACAATATTTCTGAAAAGCCAGGATGCTGTTGACCTTGGCAACCTGGGCACACTGCTGGCTTATGTTCAGCCAGATGTTCACCAACACCCCCAGCTACTGTTCCACCAGGCAGCTTTCCAGCCTCTCTTCCCCAAGTCTGTAACATTGCCTCGGTCTGTTGTGACCCAAGGGCAGAACCTGACACTTGACCTTGTTAAACCTCATGTTCTTGTCACTGGTCCATGGATCCAGCCCATCCAGATCCCTCTGTAGAGTCTCCCAACCTTCAAGAAGATCAACAGACCTACCTAGGTTGGTGCTATCTGCAGACTTACTGAGGGTGCCCTTGATCCCCTCATCCAGATCACTGATAAAGATATTAAACAGAACAAGCCCAAATACTGAGCACTGGGGAACACCACTTCTGCTTGGCCACTAACTGGATTTAACTCCATCCACCACCACTCTTTGGGCCCAGCCATCAAGACATTTTTTTACCCAGGAAAGTGTATGCTCATCCAAGCCACAAGCCAACAGTTTCTCCAGAAGAATGCTGTGCGAAGGGGTGTCAGATGCAAAAACATATCCAAAAGAGAAAGTTTCTGTAGATCTCACATGGGCTGGATGCCTACTACAATGAAGAAATGAAGACAATCTAAGGAACAGATATTTGGTAGGAGATGAAAAAAGTTCTGCACAGCATTTTTTTGGTGTTTATCTATGAAGTCAAATTTTACTAACAGCAAATATTTTCCTGTCAAGGATATCTGGTTTCATTTCAGCTACAGGCGGGAATCTCATTTAAAAAACTCAGAGTGAGTCAATGATAACAAGGCATTTTTGCAATGAGTACAGAAACCTCCCTTTCTGATTCTGATAACTGGTGGAACAAAATTTGGAATAGTTAAAACGTGTTCTCTAAAACCTTGGAGTTTGCTCCTTTAATCTATTAAGAAAGGCTTGGTAAGTTTTTAAGCTGCTTTCTTAGTGTCAGTAATATTTGGCTATTTTGGGAAAATGGAAGTAAGTCTCAGTATTAGATTACAGTTTATATTTGACTGTGAGAGAGTTTGTATATTAGGTGCTAGTACGAAACAATGACCTCTGTGTCACGATATGTCTCTAGATAGCTGCTCTGGGGAGTTATTTTAAAATCCCTTTAAAGCTTTGTCTATTCTTTTAGACTAGATGTGATAGTGGCCACATTTAATGTAAGCAAATTTCTCATAGCTATTTCCTACATTACATCAGTGATATGACATTTCCCTACATGACATGCTTTTTTTGCACAAGATTAAATAATATATAGCCTAAAATTACTTCCCCATCCCCTCCATCTGAAGGATAAATGGAAAACAGGAGTGCCCACAATCAGAGACCACAGCAATGCTATTGTATTTAGAACAAGAAAGAAACTGAAAAGTTTCATGTATTGGTTTAATTTACCCATATCATTATAAACCATAAATATCCTCTGTTTTCTTTGACACTAGCTACAGACTCAGAGTTCACTTTAAAATTACACTGCGTGAAGATTTTTGAACAAATATGGTAAAACCTCTCTTAAAAACAAAGGTAATCCTTCTGAGCCCACATGGTCTCAGTCATGTTTATTCACCACTTCAATGTTATAACTCAATAAATACTGCTATGGCTTACCTAGGACAGCCACTAAATGTATAGTTTTATGGCTGAGTCTGCTCTCTGGTGCTCATTTAATCATGACTTTTATTGTCAGATCTTCTCAAACTGTCAAGCATCTTTCCTTATGAGAGACCTGCTTTCTGTAACATACATCCCCCCTAGTCCCACTCATCATTTGGTACTATTGCCTTTCTTTTCTCTAGCTTGTTGATGACATTTATGGCTGGTATGTTGGTTTTTTTTGGTGTCTTTTGTTTGTTTGGGTTTGATTTTTGTTTTGTTTTGGTTTATTGTGGGGTTTTTTTCCCCAAGAAATAGCATATTTTTAAAACAGGGCCGCTTTTTCACTTTTCAGTGTTTTGGCTATATGATTTCTTACATGTTAGAAATGGCCCAGCTGATGTCTTGATCTCTACATCCTTCCCTATCCCCTCATCTCTGCCACAAACCCCGGGGGGGGGGGGATCCAACCTGGAGCAGCCACCCCCCAAAAAAACCCACCAAATGAAAAAAAATACAAGAAATAAAAGAGCCTAAAAGGGCACAACCCCCTCCCGGGCAGCACCAGGGAGGTCAGACCCTCAAACCCACACCCCACAGTGCTGCTGCTGCCACCCAACGGGCTCAGCACCCATCCCGCCGGGCACCAAGGAGCAGGCGGCTGTGCCCGGTGCCGGAGGAGTTAACGCTGACGCCAGGAGAGGCAGCAGCCCCAGTTCCCCCTCTCGGCTCCCCCATCGCTGCTGGGACTCTGGGGCTTTCCACTGCACGTGACCCCGCAGCCCACACAGGCCTCGTGACCAGGGGAGGAGACAAAAAAAACCTGCAGGCAGCAGATAATCGCCCAGGAACAGAACCAGAGAGGCCTCCTAAGAGAGGCCTCCCCGGCCCCAGCAGCTGATGCCAGCAAAGGAATAAAAAGAAAAAAAAAATTATACAAATGAGACTCAAAAAAAAAACCAAACCCAAACCAAAAAAACCCACACACACAACAAAAAAAATCATCCCAACCCCCCACCTGTGGCTGCTGCTCCCTCCCCCTCCCAGTGCTGGCAAGGGGGAAACTTGGGATACCTCAGGGATTCCACTCGTGCCCTGGGAGGAGGGTAGATGTGAAGGAAGGAGGGGGCTGGGGTGTTTAGCCCCCTACCTCTGCTGCCGTGCCCTGTACATCAGCTGGGCTCTGCCCCCCCAGGGCATGTGAGCACCCCAAAGCCACTGGGCAACACCCTGCACATAGCGGGGGCCCTGCTGCTGGTGGTAAGAGGAGTGGGGGCATTCTGAGGAGGGGCGTGGCAGCCTCAGCATCCCCCTGGGAGGATGAGACAGCTCTGTGCAATACATGGGTCACCCCAGAAGCCTTTGGGGGTGCCCACCAGCCTCTCACAGCATGGAGGGGTGGGGGCCCAGCTGGATCTCACCCAGGAGCCAGGGAATCACAGCAGCAACCCCCCTCCCTCCCCAGCAGCCTCTTGCCTGACCCACTTCTCCCGGTGAGCAGCAGCCTCCCCGCAGCCGCCTCGCTGGGGCCGGCTGTTGCTAAGGCTCTCGGCAGCCCAGGCTCTGCGCCGCCCCCCCCCTGCCCCGCCCATTCCCCCCCCCCCCCCCCCCCCCCCCCCCCCCCC
>JANHGL010026431.1:32670-47654 GCA_024611195.1 Ceyx melanurus | reverse complement strand
TACAGGTCCCAGTACAGACCCCTGAGGGACACCACTTGTCACTGTTCTCCATCTGGACTTTGAGCCATTGACCACCAATCTGAATGCAACCATCCATACAATTCCTCATCCACTGAACAGTCCACCCATCAAATCCATAGGACTCCAATTTGGCAAGTAGGATGTTGTGGGGGACCATGTCAAAAGCCTTGCAGTAGATGACAGCTACAGGTTGTCTTTTGTCCATGGATGTAGTCACCTTATCATAGAAAGCCACTAGATTAGTCAGGCAGGACCTGCTCTTGATGAAGCCATGTTGGCTGTCCTTCATCACCCCACTGTTCTCTATTTGTTCTGTTAGACCCTCTAGGAGAATGTGCTCTTCCCAGGCACTGAGGTGAGGCTGACAGGGCGATAGTTTTCAGTGTTCTCCTTTCTACTCTTTCTAAAAATGGATGTAACATGTCCCTTCCTCCAGTCCCCAGGGACTTCCCCTGACTGCCAAGACTTTTGAATTATTATGGCAAGTGGCTTGGCAACTACATTAGCCAATTCTTTCAGGACTCTGGGATGAATCTCATCAGGTCTCATGGACTTATGCATGTTCAGGTTCCTCAGGTGGTCATGAACCTGATATTCACATATGGTGGGGGGGGGGACTTCACCTTCCTGATCCACACATTGCAGTTGAACTTGGGGAATGTTGGGAGAGACCTTGTCAGTGAAGACTGAGGAAAATAAATTGTTGAGAACCTCAGCCTTCTTCTCATCCATTTGATCTTCCTTTTTTGATTTATATACCTGTAGAATCCCGTCTTGTTATCCTTTACATCCCTTGCCTAGTTCTGCTCCAACAATGTCTTGGCCCTCCTGACCACATCCCTACATAATTGACAAGCAAATAAGCTTTGAAAGCATTAGAACTAGCCCTAACATAAAACAGCCTTGCACAATAGTTAAAGTAAAAAATAAAATAAAAGATTTGGCTGTGTTTTCTGAATTAGCCTTCTTTTGAGTCATCTCTCAGAGTACAAGATGAACATACTCTCTGACCATCAGCCATTAAAAAAAATTCATAAACTATTGCCAAGGCATGCAAGCAAGACATAGGTTATGGAGAGTCCAGCAAGCTGATCTGAGTGTAAGACACTGATGCCAAAGTGGAAGACTGTCAGTATGCTCCAACGCCTTTGCATGTAGGATGGGAAGCTTTGACAACTAAAGCGAATTTCAACCAGGATGATATGCTACACAAATATATTGTGTTTCAGAGATATCCAGACTGCATGAAGCAATTAGATAATGGAGTCCCAGTGGATGGATGAAGAGCATATTGCATAGAATATCATGTTTAAATGGGATTAGACAAAAATCCTAGCAGATTTTAAAACTTATGTAATAAGATCTATGTATGTTTCAGCACCAGGCAAATATAAGGACAGTTCTGCTAGACAACTATTAACTCTTCATTTAGATATATAGATGAAACAATTCAACATAAGAGAAGAGCTCAGAAATCAACAACATAGGACAGAACCTCGTGAAATCTTAAGCCTACTTATGGTAAAAAGGTCAGAACAAGTGGGCTGTTTTTAGTGGGGGTAACTGTAGGGCTTTCAGTAGGTTGCTACTGCTGAGAGGCAGACTAGGAAGCATTTAACGTAACAAAGAAATAGAAGAGGGATTTTGCAGTACTATTGTGACTAACAGACTGCAACAAAATTCAAACCAGTATTAAAGGAGGATGTGATCTACAAATGTCTTAAGCTGGACACCCCCAAAGGCATCACAGGTTCTAGAAATGAATGGATAAAACCTAACCAAGAGGATAGCACTTCAGCTCAGCAATGCCACTCACTGCAAAACATTCCTTAGGGTCCAGCAGAAGTGGGACTGATAGGATAAACATTCATGGTTTCTCTTTCCATAATACGTATTTTTCTATATCCAGAGAAAAGGTAGGCATGACAAAGAATATTAAACAAGGCTTGTAATTGTAAGGAGTCAGTGACTGGAGGCCTCTAAGCACAAATACACAGTTCTTGCTATCAATCACAAAAACCACAGGCAAAAGTATCACCTACAGTAATTGACAGGTAATATGAAATAGACCAGAGAGGAACTTAGAAAATTATAAAGCATAGAACTATAGAATGGTTTGGTTTTGGTCATATAGTTCATCTAGACTAAGCCCCTGAAATCAGTAGGGACAGCTTCAACTAGATCAGGTTGCTCAGATCAACGTGACCATCCATTTTGACCTTGAACGTTTCCAGGGATGGGGTTTCTCCCACCTCTCTGGGTAACCTGTTCTGGTGTTCCACCACTCTCACTGTAAAAAATTTCTTTCCTTTTTTCTAGTCTACTCTCTTAATCTAACCCTTTAAAGTTTAAAATCATTATCCCTTACCCTATTACTACACAGGTCCTATTATCACTACACTGTCCCCATCTGTCTTACAAACCACCTTTAAGAACTGACAGGCCACAATAAGGTCTCCCCAGAGCCTTCTCCAGCCTGAACAACCTCAACTGTCTCAGCCTGTTCTCACAGAAGAGGTGTTCTAGCCCTCTGATCTTTTTTGTGTCCCTTCTCTGTCACCACTCCAGCAGGTTCATGTCTTTCCTGTGCTGAGCTGGACATGGTAGTACAGTACTGAAGTCTCACCAGAGTGGAGTAGAGGGGTAGAATAGCCTCCTTTCACTTGCTGGTCACAAAGTAGTTGCAAACAGACAGAGGATAAGTGCCATGACTTGGTTGTGTGGGCTACGGATGAAAAGGCAAGAGATGTGTCAGAGGTATAGTGTATAAAGACTGCTTTAGCAATCTTCTCATCTTAAAAAACAAGACAGGACAAAGAAGTAGAATAGGACAAGACAAAGTATTACAGAATCAAATTAAGACCTCTAGACCAATGTCAGCAATACAAACAAGGAACAGGAAACTAGACTGACCACTAGCTGGTGGGCTGCAATGATACATCAGGAAAAGGCTTGGTCCTTAAGGACAGGCATGTAGTACTTAATAGCTGGCCTTAACTAGTCATTCATGCTAAGGACAAAGGATCATAAGGTGCTGTAAAGAAACGTCTAGAAGCTTCAGAGAATATGGAGAGAAAAATCTATGTTTGGAGAAACCATCACAGAAGCCATTCTGCATTTCAAAATGCAAGCAATGATTGTGGCACCTCTGTAAGCAAGTCTTCTAAGGAAGAAAGCTAACAAAAAATATGCCACCTTGTTTCTGAAATGTGAAAACAAAAGCCCATCTGGACTCTGGCCACATTAACACTAAATACATACACTCAGGTGACCATGATTAAAATTTGGTAATTAACGAAAACTAGGTCCTTTGTGAAGTTTTGTAACAAAATAAAGGTTTGTAACAAAATATTACAAGTGCATTTTCTAATACTCCAATTTTCATGCAGAATTCTACCTTTCTTATCAAACAATCATGTTAATGGTTTTTAAGATCTTTTTTCCCTGGGCAATGCCAAGGGTTGAGTCAGTGTATGGTCAAGCAGACTACCTGTATCTCCTTCCTGACTGGATTAACACCATTAAGCTGTTCAAGATTAAAACCTGCATTTAAAAGTGTGTTAAGATTTGCCTTGTTGGTGAACATGCCTGAAAAGCCAGTGTAAAGATTATGGTAAACAAACCAAACCAAGAGTTAAGTGTAAGTACAATTTAAGTTAGTTTTAAATCTTTCAACTACATTATCTGTACCAGCACTATCTTAAATTCTAGGCTGCTAAAACATTCAAAACAATCACAATATAATAATCATGAACTCTTATAGAGAAATTCAAACAGAACTTCTGCTGTTCACTTACAGAACATGTTCTAATTGGGAAATAAGATCTAGCTGTTACAAATAAAATAAAAGGAGAAGCTCCCCTTGTGCTCCGAGAACAGTTGTACCATTTTTCCTCATCTGCCTTTCCCTGCAGCTCTGTTCCCTAAGCCACACTGCCACAGTGAACAATAACAAAGATATTATAATCTCTTAGTATTCAGCCTAAACCCAAGGACATATTAATCTTTTAATAATCTTATTCAAGATTTTATAGAAATTTACTTGAAAATTCTTTATTTTGTAGTGCCTTATTTTGATGAAAAAAGACCAAAAAAAAGTCTTAAATGAAACAGTACCATTTAATGTTTATTTTCTGAGGAAAAACATTGCAAAGGGCAGTCTTTAACAGGTCTTGTTAAGTGCTGATGCTCTTCACTGCTACTTCTTTTTTCTCCTCCGCTTACTGTTCATCAAGGTATTAAGTCTTTTATTCTACATATTAGAGCTACGACTGTAAATTAAGCATTATTTTGCTGTTCTACCTAAGTATGTACTAAAATATTTGTTTACAAGGGCAAGTTGTGAATTATTTTAGTGGGGATTCTCACTCTTACCAAAAAATTAAAGAATGAAAGAAGTAGAAGCATTTTGTTGAAGTCAGGCTTACTTTTCCCTAAAGTATTTGAAAAAGAAAGATAAGCTTGGAAAAGGAACACATACAATGAGAGTGATGAAGAACAATGCTTTAAAAAAATCTGAGCTCTGCTAACTATCAGGAGCACATGCCTGAGGTTAGGAAGGTAATTAAATGCTCTACTAAATAGAGCCTTAAAATATGCCTTCAGAATGTACTCGTAATTAAGAAAGCTAGATTGTTTATGATGTCTATTACTCTCCACTCTCAGTGCATGCTATGTTATATATTATTATAATCACAATACTTAGCATATTGTGCATTATTATAAATCAAAATATAAATGCTTTAAGCTAGGTTCCTTTTTCCTTCTCTAAAGGACATTAGCTTTAAATCTGCCCTTCACTTCATGACATTCAGCATTGTAATTGTGTGTTAAACAATGGAAACTTTCAATATTTAATAAACCACTTTATAAAAGACAGTATCAGTCTTTGGAGAGTGTGAGGCAGGATATACATAATTCAGGCATACAACAGTCATGACATACAAAGACCTGGTAATAAATACACAGTTCTGCTCCATTCTAACACAAATAGAAACTAATAGGGATAGGAAGCCTGAACAAAAGTCAGCATCAACTAGGCAATAAACACGTAATTTTTATTAAAACAAAATACATAATTGTTCATTCCAATTTCACACTGTTGAAAAATAAAAGCTGTATAAAATACTACTGTGATATCCCTACACATACTTAAACAGAACACCATTCAAGTAAAAACAGACACTAGAAAATATGTTTTCTAAATTTTACACAAAAATGTGAACTAAAATGAAACTTGTGAAAAGATAAATGAACTAAACTGGATTGTTCCACATTAATTAATCTAAATAAAACTGTAGTCTTTGTTAATTTGTACCAAAGGGGTAAATTTTTAGAACTTAATAAAATAACTTAGAAAAATAAAAGGAGTCTGAGAAACAGCACTTTTAAAATTTATATACTTGAAATCATTGAACATTGTCATGACACAGCATTTGTAAAATTGGAAGTCATGAAACATTTGGCAATATAATGAATTCACCAGAGTTCTATTTATATAGAGCTATTTTTCACTTAGATCACAAAACTAATTAACTGACATAGAGAGGAATTCTTTGCACAACATAATTAATTCCTTATTACAAAATTAATATGTGGGATTACAATCCAGTGTAATACAACAATCCATTTTTACACTGCAGCAACTTTTATAAATGGAAGTAATGTTTTCTTTCAAATTTTAAACCACTATACCAAATAAAGAAATAAATGCTGCACTTTGTTTCAAATGCTGTAAAAGTATTCTTTAAACCATATTTTTCAAATTTTACGTTTTTTCCATTCTGGCTTGTCCGTTTCATCATCTTCTGGTTCCACTTCTGCAAAAACTGTTTTTGGCTGTGTTCTAAAAAATAAATAAATAAATAATGGTCAGACCTTTATCAGAACCATATTAGACAAGCACTAGACAGAAATTACATTCTTTGAATGTTTAGAAAAAAGAGCATCCTAGACTTTCTAAGAAGTGAAGAAACCTGCAGCTCTCGGGCAAAGGACACACATAACAAACACATATCTTTTGCAAGTATTATTTCCTCCTCAGCTCATGTCAATTACCTGTGTATTCCAAGAATAAAATTAAGATAGAAGAGAGGAACAAATCAATGTAATAGAAACATGGAGCCACTGGTCTTCATTCCATGATTTTAAAAGACAGAAACCTCCATTTTGATACACTATAGTCTGACAGCAGCCAGTAAGTGAAAACAGAACAGCTAAGCCAAGTTTCTGGCTTAGCCTATGCATGAAAAAAACCTTTTCCTCCCCCAGAGACTTTATTCAGCACTACCGTAACATAAAAAAAAAAAATAATGATCTTCATATGAGAACATAGTGTATCCTACAGTCAAGCTTGATGGTATCTATTCCTCCACTGTTTACTTGTGTTTTAAATAACACTTAAACTTTATAAAAATAATTATTGATTACTTTTTAAACGAACAGAGTATCAAGTAGCATTTCAATAAACTGTTTGGACATTCAGTTCCCATGTTTTACACTTTAATCCCTGCACGGTCCCTGTTTCCAACCTGATTCTCAGCACAATCTCTGCAAAGCTGAAAATACCAGATTTCTGATACTGGCGGTGCTAGACTTCTCATTACTACTGACATGATAAAATGCAGCCAATGTAGTGACCATCTCTTTAATGTATTAATTAATGTTTTTATATCAATATAAGGATCTGAAGCACTATTACTATAACAACTGTTATTTGGCAGGGTCTACAAAACGCACAAGCCTTAACAAAATTGCATCTGCCTTACTTAACACAACAGGCATAATCTAATGTTACTAATGACTTAGATGAGTAAATAGCAAGCCACTAGTTAATAAAAAGCAGAATTCTCCACTTATTAAATATGTGGCACAAAATAGTTTTAAGGTCACCAGAACTAGTAAAAGACAACTTCTCTTATATACTGAATCTTTCTATTGGTCTCGTCCTCCAAACTTGCCATTGAGGTAAGGAATATATTAAGATGTTCCAGAGGTGGTCCTACTGGCAGGACTTTATTGGTACATGGTCCCTGGATGCAGGCTGGACCTCTCATTACATCTAAGCAGAGCCTGTACCCAAATGAGGACCTACACTACTGGCAGTTGGTTTCCATGTAGTCTCTATGGAAAGCAGAACTAAAATTATATATTAAAAATAATCATTAGAAAAAAATTACAAAAACTCTACATAACCAATCACTGAAGAAAGCTTTTAAAACCCCACCAACCAACCAAACAAACAAAGAAAAACCACAAAAAACAATCCAAAACAAACACCAAGGTTGAAGGCTTTATTGGCCAAAATACTGGCTTTTGTTAGCTGCTGAAGAGGTGGAATGCATGGAATCTTCTTATATCAAAACATACTGATGCAAGTTTACTTCCATTTTTACAGGGTACCTTGCTTTTGTCACAATAAGATAGGTATCTAAATGCCATATAGGGTCACATGAGGTCAGTATTGAGATGCTTGTTAGTAAAGTGCAACTAATCAAGTGTAAGCCCATAACTCAGGTTAGAACTTCCAACCATGAAGATCAACTTAATTTGTGAAACAAGCAGCAGAACCTATCTATTTTCCAGGATAGGATTGGCACAGAGAGAAGGTATAGATTTCATCTAATATAAGTATGCTACTCACTCCAGTAAAGCTGGGGGTGGGGGGAGAAAAGAAAAAAAAAAAAAGTAGAAACTGCAGCATAACCTAGCAGTTACCAGCTAAAGAAAAAACACAGAGGATATAAAGTCTGCTCGCTCGCTATCTCATTTTTTCAAATTACCGTGAAATGGCTTTAGCTTTAGCTGAAATGTAAACTGTTCCACCTCCACAAGCTACACTGTGGTAACTGGGGCATCTAGGGTGATTCATATGCCTGACCATTTTAAAGACTTAAGTATGGAAAACACTGTTTTTGTTACAGCATTATCAAGAAGTGATCACTTAATTTAAACACAAGTTGTTCTTCTTAGTAACTTCACTATAGGTTGCTAATGTAGTAGGAGTTTGCTGCAGTTATACAAAATGTATTAAAACAGGTTTACTACATAAAATATGGGTTTTATTTTTGAGGGGTAAATAATACCTGTGTAAAGCTGTGATTTTTTTTTCCCCATCAACGTTCCCAATTTTAATTTTTCTTGAATTTGGGGGCTTGTTTTAGTTTGTTGGGGATATGCTTGGCAGATCCCATGGGAAACTGACATGGACGGTAAAGGGGTCTAGGCGAGTCAGATGATCTTTAAAGACAACCTCCTTAAAACACATTCCATGCCTTGTGCAGAAAGTCAAGTCTGGCAGAAGCCTAGTATGGATTTGCAGGGATCTTCTGACTGAGACAAACCCCAAACCCCCAAAAGGAAGAGCACGGAGAGAGGAAGCAGAACAGCCTTAGCCAAGAGGAACAGAGGCATTACGTGAGCTCATCTGGAGCTGAAACTGGAAAGAAATGTGAAAGGCTTCTACATCTACAATGACAGCAAAGGAATACTAAAGAAAATGTGCCCAGTGGGGCAAGTAACCCTCTAATGTAGTGTATAGAAAAGGTGAAGGTACTTGGTGCTTTATTGGCTCTGTTTTTATTGATAAGGTTTGTCTTCAGGTCTTTGAGGACCACTACAGTACCCAGCAGTCTCTGGGAAGGAATGGGACATTACCAACGTAAGACAAAGAAAAGGAGTGTGTATTTCATTGGATATACATAAATCCATGAGGTCAGGTGGGATCCATCCAAAGGAAGTTAGTCATTATCCTTGCAAGGGCACTCTATCTCATCTTTGAGAGGTCATGGTGACTGGTGGAAGTTGTCAATAACCAGAAAAGACAAACATAATCATCTCTATAGAAGGCAAAAGGAGGATTTGGGGAACTATGGGATCGTCTTGGGAAGGCTCTGGAACAAATGGCAGAAGGCATTTCCAGGCATGTTTCCAGCAAGCATGGCTTTAGCAAAGGCATACTATGCCTGCCAACCAGATTGCTGGAACAGGCTACCCAGAGAGTTGTGGAATCTCCATCCTTGAGAATATTCAAACTTGGCTGAGCAAGTCCCTGAACATCCTGAATCTAACTGGACCTGAGCAACCTGATCTAAGTGAACAAGCTATAGGTAGGAGGCTGGCCTCCAGAGGTCCCTTGCCACCTTAAATTATTCTACGATCCCATGTTTCCACAGACTGTCATCTGAATCCAGTATCTTGTACAGTTAGAAAATCATCCTTACTGTGGGTTACACTAACAGACTGAAAAAAAAAAAAAGTAAAAATAAACTAACATGGTTTATTCATTCTGCATGCTTCACTTTACTTCAGTGGTTTAAAAAAAAAAAAAAATCAAACGAATTTCCAGACAGTGAACAGAGTCACCATAATCCTTCTGGTTATGGGTTGTTTTTCTTAGTTACCAATCAGGGATCCAATTAAAGTAGCTCATTGACATCTGAAGTTCATGGAGTAACAGTTAAAAAAATACTGCTACAGCTAAGCCAGCTGGAGATGACAACTGCTTATCACAGCATGTGACTGGTGTCATAGTAACTTTTGGAATTTGTATTTATACTGCACAGAAACAAAGTAAAAGAAGACTTTCGATCATGTATGGAAACCACAATAAAGTCATAAAGGCTACTTCCATACTGAAAAGTGAAGGTTTTCAGCATCAGGCCAATTTGTATTCACTGCCTCACTAACAAGACTGACTCTTGTCTGAATCTCAGGAGCTTCCCTCTCAACACTACCAATTTCCAAAAATATATTTAGCTCAAATATACCGACACATGCTAACAAAATCACTGTTACAAAATACTCTGTTCAGTACTGCTTCTTCAACTAAAGAGGCTGGAGTCACTATATGACTAACACTTCAGACATTGGTACTGCCATTGAGAAAAAGTTCAGTAAACTCATCATAGCTACAGGCTGTTGATTCAACACATTCCCTTTTGCCTGTGTCAAGCAGTAGTGACAAAGACAGTAATATAGGGGCAACATGAATGGACTGAAAGGTATTTTCTAAGAACTCTGGACTATCTTCTTGGGGAGTGAAATTTCTCTCTCCTCTTCCCTACGGTACCCAAGAGAGCTACATCTGGGCTTGATTAGGCTTCAGCTACAATGCTTAGTAATTCCTGCTGATCCTTTGGAGGGACATCTGAAGTCATTATAGTATCTCTGTACAGCTGTGTTGAAACAAACAGCTCACAAAGAATGTAATTTTCAAACATTTACAACTGGTGCCTCGAGTTTCTTTCCTGTAGTTCTTTACTTGAAGTCTTCAATCTGTCCTTCCTTTCCTTTCACTCCACTAGTAGGGCTCTTGCCAAGGTCTCTAGTGAGTTTTTTTTCTGAAAAATCTCAAGATTTTTTCTTTATCCTCATTCATTATGATTTTTCTGCTATGTTGATCATATCTTTTTACGCTTCTGTGACATGTCATCTCCTGATTTCAGCACATACTTCTTATCATCCCTGGTATTCTTTTCAGCAGCATCTGGTTTTTTTTAACCAATCCTTTTGACTCTTACATACTTCCCCCTCTTTTTCTGGCTTAAATCTTGGAGGAGAAATGGAAAGGTCAGCTAATGATAACAAGCTTGAAAAAAATTTCAAGTGATATATAATGCTAATTGCTATTTGGCTTCAAGAACAAATTAGGCACCTTTAACTCCCAACAAAAAAGAAATATTTTTACACACAATGTATAAACTAACTGAAAGTCATGTCACAGGTATTTGTTATAAGAATTATTGAAGTGGAAATACAATTTAAAAAGCATGTAATCAGTTACTTGTTTTAGAATGACCTCATCAGTATGAATCGGGACCAGATGAACACAAACTCAATCGTTGCTGAGTTGTGAAAACTCAGATCAACCAGAAAAAGAGCATTTCTTGGTCTTCTCAGACTAAATTATTTAATAACCACCACTGGAGAAAGATAAGTAACTATAGTTTTCTCAGACATTTTCTTAATAAGGAAAATAAAAAATTTTAAGTGAATAGCCATCTGTTAGACAACACAAAAACAAAAGCCTTGTCAAACAAGAGTTGTAGCAAGCAGATAGTTTTATACCATATTTAAGTGAAAATTTACTGCAAGACTGGTGGAAAAACTGATAGCAGAGAAATAAAGTAGTTAATGAACACTATTCAGAAAAATTACATGTATGATTTTTAGGTCTTAGGGCAGTATGTAATTTTAAGTATGTATCAGAACATAATCTTTTCTAATACTACAGTGTATCTTATGTTATAGCCAAAGTTGCCAGTCTACCTGAATTTCTATACTGCTCATTATTATGAACTCCTGATATCTACAGGGCCACCAGGGGCTCTCTTAGAATCCAGTGTATTTTATTACATATGTATCCAAAAGAACATCTGTAAGGTGCTTTATAATCAGGGTTAAACATACATAACCTGTAAAGTCAGATATAGGATATAATTAATGCCGCTTTCTATATTATCTGTGTGTGCAGGCAAGCAGAGAACAAAACCTATGACTGCCCTTGGTCTGCAGCTGTTAACATAGACCTCAATTTCTGAAAATTAAGAACATACAACAATTATAAAGAAAGTTTTTGAATTTCAGTCTTAGCTAATAATAATATTGAAAATATCAATAATAATTTTCATAAAAGCACCCTCTGCATAAAGTACATCTTAAAGTCAGGCTTTTAAAGCAAGGATAATGGCAGTTTCACTGGCATGAGATATATCAGCTGACAAAACCACCAAGGCAGAATGCTGTTGGCTGCAGTCCAATTCCCCCACATATGTATCACCGTCTGGTGTGTAAGTTAATATCAGTCTGGACTTCCATCCTCCCCCCTTCTCTTCCCCTGCAGCTACTCCTTTAACAAGAAACTGGAACGAGATCTGCCCACCTGACACAGTAAGCCTTCTGTATTGCAGCTATGTTTTAAAACTTACATGTCTACTAAGTTACAGGTGTCACAGATGAAACTTAATACACAATCAATGAAGTTACTAAGCTAGTAATATAGGGAGGTATCTATCTACTTGATGGAATGTGTGACTGTGTTTACTTTTGAGAATGGATAGCTGCATATCTCAAATAAACCCACAAATGTGGTTTTAAAATAAAATGTGCCTACACATTCAAAATAAATTTTATCTCTAGCAAACATGAACGATCACAAAATCAGTATTTAGCATATTAATCACAGCAACTGTTACTGAAGCAGGCTTTCAGATATTTGTTCTCTGCTACTATGGGTGATACTGTATAATGCATTGATCCGACATACAACATCAAATGTCAAACTTATTAATTGCCAATGTGTCCTATTTATTAACTATCCAGTCAAAACCAGGCTGGGTCATTGATGTTCTCAAGTCTGCTTTGGAACAGCTATTCAGTTATCCTTGTGAATAAGTGGGTCGTCAGAATAGAAGTGTCAGCACTAGAAACAACTGTGATCCTTAATGTATTTTGAGCTTCTGAAAAGAGGTGGTAATTGCTTCACTAAAGAGCTGAACATGAGCAAAGAAAGCACAGTTAGTAAGGCACTAATGAATGTATAGCCTATGACACAGAACACTGGGCTACAAACAAGACAAATTTGTTATTGGCAGACTCTTCTGCGTAGACCATTTAATCTTTTCAAAACATTTTCCTTACGCATTTTAAAAATAATATTTATCCTAGATCTATTATTTTGTGTAACAAAAACATTAATGAACATTAATGTGAATATTTTATAAATTTTTTAAATGGTAGTTTCTGTTTGAAAGAATGAAATGCTAAATAAGTATTAGTATGTATTTTAGTACTATTGTGAAAGTATTTATTTAATGTTTTGACCGGTATTTATTTTTAGAAAAAAATCTTTGGTAAGAAAGCATTCTAGGAGCATATTGCACCATTTTCATTGTAACACATATGTGGAAATACCAGACTCCACATACAATTTAAACTTAGTAAATTACCATCTGTGGGATTACTGAGATTTTAGTACCACAATCTTGATGATGCTGTTTAGCTTATATAACAACAACTGAACACTTACTTCTTTACATTGAATTTTGGTAGGAGATTTTATCATTGCAATTTTTTAATATTGCCATACCTTTAATACCAAATTAATTAAAGCAGGTTGTCAGGTCCTTATGTGGGAAAAAATAAAACTTATGAACATTGGAGAACTCATCTAAAATATGCTGTCATAACACCAAGTAAATGTTTTAAAGGTTTAACCTAAAAATCAGTCAGAATTAGGGGGTATACTGGAAAACATCATCCAAATGTGTCAGGGCGACAGTACCTTATTAAAAGGTATATTGCAATTTCAGACATTGATTTGGAGAAGATTCTAAATTTTATCCACTTCTAAATCTCTAAAATAATTGTACTGATAGGTACATTTTAGAAATGGAAATGTTGAATTTAAAAAGTTTAAGCTCTTGGAAGCTCTTATGTTCATAAAAGAGTATGGCATATTCTTGGTTTACATATGTGTGTCAGCAACCCAGAAAAGGTAAAGTATAACATTAAAAATCTGTGTCTTCTATTTTTAACAAACTCCCACTAGCTTCCATAAATAAAACTTGTATTCTCAATAATTTCTTTACTTAGCATATGCTGGAGCAACCCAGTATGGATTCTCCTCTGCTTCCTTTGCATGACGCAAAATAGCTTCTCGAGGGTTGCTATCATCTGTCTTGTCCAGTGCAATATTCTTGACTATATATGATGACAAGGTGCCTCCGTGAGTTCCAACACGCCCACCACGACCTGTAGCAAAAAAAAACCCCAACAAAATAAATGTATAGTGTCTTTAACAGTAATCTGACACAAACAGTTTGATTTATAGTCCAATTAATAGTCTAATAGTAGCCTAACTTAGAGCTGCATTCACATTGTTTTTTACTGATTATGTAACTTTAAGTAAGTCATTGTGATCATTAATTTATTCCAGGCAAGGACTCCACTCAAGCACCAACATCTTAAAGTGCTGAACACTGCCCATGCATATAGTGGCCATCCAAAAAAGCCTGAATGCAAATCTGAACAAGAGTAGAACCCAAGAATGGCTTATGTCAGTCTGAAATGATTATGTCTAGATTACCTGGTCCTGCTACTGGAGGTTCAGGTTTGTGAGACTTCATGGGGTCCAGCCTATCCTTCTCCAGCTGCTTCCTGGTGCTTCGCTGTCGTGGTTCACGGAACATTGGAAGAGCATGGGCTGGGGAGTCACAGTTTAGTGAAAAAGAAATGTTGGAAATTATATTTTCTTTTTAAGGATTTAATTACAAAGACTGTGATTATGCCTTCCAATGGAAAAGGTGGCAAAAGCAGCCTCCCAGTTCTGTATTCACGCAATGGTTTACTGAGGTGTATTTTAGAAGGCATCCTTTTTTTCTAAGATGAAAGCAGACAGGTTTCCAGGGTTCCTTCAGGCAGAAGCCTTTTATCTGAAATACTGTTTGCACAGTTACGCATATTTAATTAATTCCTCCGTTAATTAATTTCTCAGAATTTGCATCGTAACCAACTGGTTGCTCTTTTCTGAAATTCCTGTGTTTCTATTGCTTTCTAATACTCTTAAGACCACAATAAAATCCTAGATGTGTTCTTGGATCTGACACAGAGAGGGGCAGAATCTCATCAATGAACCAAAATGTAATGTTTTTTCATTTCAAGTAAAATTCACATTCTTTCTTAAATTAAAAGATTAATCAAGATTTTAAGAAAACCTGTAACTGAGACAATCTGTCTAAACTAACTGGATTTAAAACTTCTATGTCCTCACAAACCTGTTACAGTATCTGCAATCACAGTAATGATTTAGGTTGGCTCAGATGAGGCATACTTGTTAGCAACAGAGAAACAACATGTTAAGGGGCATGGTGTGGTGTTCCCCAAGGATCAGTGTTGGGACCAGTACTCTTCAACATCTTTATCAATGACCTTGATGAGGGGATGGAGTGCATCCTTAGCAAGTT
>JANHGL010026431.1:18147-32570 GCA_024611195.1 Ceyx melanurus | reverse complement strand
TACAGGCTTGGGGAGAAGTGGCTGGAAAGCTGCACATCAGAGAAGGACTTGGGGGTGCTGGTAGACAGCCGACTGAACATGAGCCAGCAGTGTGCCCAAGCAGCCAAGAAGGCCAACAGCATCCTGGCATGTACCAGAACAGTGTGGCCAGCTGGAGCAGGGAGGTGATTGTACCCCTGTACTCGGCACTGGTGAGGTCACACCTTGAATACTGTGTCCAGAATACTGTGTCCAGTTTTGGGCCTCTCACTACAAGAAGGATGTTGAGGTACTGGAGCGAGTTCAGAGAAGGGCAATGAATCTGGTGAAGGGTCTGGAGAGATTCTCCTGTGAGGAAAGGCTGAGGGAGCTGGGATTGTTTAGTCTGGAGAAGAGGAGGCTCAGGGAGACCTTATTGCTCTCTACAACTCCCTGACGGGAGGTTGTAGGGAGGTGGGGGTCGACCTCTTCTCCCAAGTTAAAAATAACAGGATGAGGGGCAATGGCTTCAAGTTGAGCCAAGGGAAATTTAGGTTAGATATCAGGAAAGATGTCTTTACAGAGAGGGTGGTGAGGCATTGGAATGGGCTGCGCAGGGAGGTGGTTGAGTCCCCATCCCTGGAGGCGTTTAAAAACTGTGTAGATGTGGTGCTGGGAGATATGGTTTAGGGACACTGGCAGTGTAGGGTGAACGGTTGGACTTGATTATCTTAAAGGTCTCTTTCAACCAAACGATTCTATGATTCTATGTTTTTCTTGTGGTGAGGTTTAGCTCTCACATTCAGTTGTCCTGACTGCTGCTGTTTCCCATAATGTGGGAAATTGTGTTGAGGTCAAAAGATCCAGCAAAGACAAAACTCAACCAACCAAACCTTAAATTTAGGGGCATCAGCTTTATATTGGAATAAAAAATGAAAGGCAGCATCCAGGGATCTATCAGACTGATTTTCAGCTGGAAACCTGCTCAGTTTATTAGACTGGGTAAAGTCACAGCCAGGTGACACAGCAGTAGATCTCTGGATAGAAATGTTTTAGGTTTCATTTTTGCAGATTTAATCAAGTATGAAATGCCTGTGACAATTAGCTGGCAAGCACTAAGCATGACGGGTTTGCATAGAGCATGGGACCTGACTGATGCACAGCTCCAAGCTTTTGGCATTTGTGGAGTCCAGGTTGCCTAAGGGAAACCCAAACTTCCTGTTTCTGTGTTTTAAATGTAACAAACCTAACCTCTCTTAACAACATTACTGCATTTTAAGAAGCCATTGCAGGCAATCCTGAGATTAAACAGGATCTAGAAATCCAAAAGAAAAGAACCCAGAAGACAATAAAAGATAAGAAGAAAAAGGGGGTCATTTCACTTTGCAAAAGGATTTCTGAGATCTTCAGTTCTTTCCATTTCTATCTGTAAGCTTAAGAGGCAGACAACTAACCTCTGAAAATTTTCCAAAATATGCAGCATACTTAAAAATTTGCAAAGCAAATCCTCCAAACATTTTTATGTGTTGCTTTACAGGCAAATATCCTTATTTTGTTTCAAGATGATGTGTAAGAAAGTTACACAGATAAAACTTAGAGGTAAGATTCCAAAACTTTGTATAATCAGGACCTAAATCTTTCAATGGCATTTATAAATGCTATCAAATCAGAAGTTCCACTGGATTTTAAGCAGAAAGTTAAAAAAAAAAAATCATAAAAGGTCTTTACAGTATTCAACACTAATGACAGTGCACAAAAAGTATTCAGATAATAGGCCTTGTGCTGGTATAATCAGAGTTATACTAAGCATGGACTGAGAAGAGCACTCAAAGGAGATCAGTATCACTGATCTTTGCCAGTTGTGTCTTTACACACTATTACCCAAAACCAGGAGCTGGACATCTGCAGCAGTGAGGTAAGTAGGAGACAGCTGCAGCTGGAAAGTACCTGAGATGGGAACTCAGAACTAAAGTGCATTGATACGGGCCTGGTTACCAAGACTGTTCAGACTTTCTCATTTTAAACATTCTTTTTTGTTTATTATGCTTCCAAACAACTATTTTATTCTACAGAAATTGTTTCAGCCATTTCCAAGACCAAGATTACTGGAAAATAGATTAATTCAAACACCACAGAACAGGAAAAGGATCAGTAGAAGCAGGACAGCACAATTGCGTGACTGTTCTCATTTCACATGAGGAAACACTACATAGGTCAATGCTAATGGGGAGGGCTATAATCTCTCATTCGATACTCTCATCCCTTGTAAAAAAATTCCCCTCAGGAAAAGATAGATCACTAAAAGTTTTATAATAATGATGGTAACTATTTCTCATGCATCAGTGAGCCTTAATGTGAACATAAGGTCTTACATAAGTATAATCCTGAAGCTAGAGAGATATTTAAGCTATTTAAAATCCCCATACAGCTCTGGGCAAGTTTGAAAATTTTGAAAACATCACCTGGAATTTGTTCAAGATCTGTCTCTAATGTCTCTGATTTTGCTACTAGTACTATTAATGTTCCCAAGTGACAAAGCACTTTCTAAAACCATTGACATTCACCAATTTAGTGGTCAGGGCAAAACTGAAGACTTATGAACTGAAATTTTAGAGGTCTGTTTTTCTGTCATTGGTGTGTTATGTGGTTGGGTTTTTTGTTGTTTTGGGTTATTTAGTGTTATTTTTTTAAAAGGCAATTGTCCTTTCAGGCGCATCAGAATCTAGAAACCATTATTAAGAACTTCAAAGAGCATATAGGATATATACCTTTCTGGTTGTGCAAGGCTACAAGAAAGTTTGTATGAAGCACTAACTTCTCATACCAATGATCAATACTTACTGAAAGAGTACAACTTTTAGAGGGTACTATACAAAGCAAAATGATCTGCAAATAATTTCAAACTGACAAACAACTAAGGATGCTGCTATAAAGATATGTTTAAATTTCTTACGTGTTATAATATAATCCTGTGTAAGAGTTTCTGCTTGTTTCTCTTTTCGTTTTGTTTTGACCACACATAATTTTGCTCCCCTAGGAGGAAACATAAAGCAGTTCAGCAGTTCAGTTTATATCAAAGAGAAACCAATTTTTATTCAAGACACAGTCTCAACAAAATTATATAGTACTATAAATATTCATGAATATGTGTATCTTTGCCTGTCCATGCACATGTGAAGGAGGGTAGAGAGATTATTGTTTCTGCTAGAAAGCAGTTTATATAACATGCGGAAATAAGGAGGCAAGATTCATTTCACACTTCATTTGTCCACAGCTCTTGTAGCATGCACATTGGAAGTGCTCCTCTCCCCTTATAGGCAATCATTTGTTCCTAGTTCTATTCCTAAGCAGCAGAGGTGGCACCTATCACACACCTACAGACACCTAACCAGAGGTGTCAGTAGAGGTGTACAGACAACTAACCAGAGGTGTCTGTAACACTGCAGCAGGGAAGACTTCAGAAATTTGTCTGCAGCAAAACTGATTTAAACTGCAGGCATTTTCCTCCTCAGGATAAGTAAGAGGAAATAAACTGGGCACAAAACTTAGCTAAGGCTGTGGTGGTATATGCCTAGGAGACTTAGGTCTCCCTCTAGAGAGGGGTCCAAACGATGACCAACTGTCTTGTCCTCTAAATTGACTAAGACCAGAAAAAACCTCATTTCTGATAATGTTGTAAACCACAGTTTAGCTTCACATCCACGTGTCCAGGTTACAGTAAGAAATTGTGAACCGTAACACTGTATGTTTTCAGATGCCAGTGAAATAAAGATGAGCATATACAGGGGAAGAACATCTTATTTGTACCACTTGGTACATTTCCCACTGCTAACAAGAAGGAAGTATCCCCCACTTCTCCAGCCAATCCAGACTGTAAAGCCAAATGAATTGCAAAAGAGGTATTCAGAGATGAGGTAAGTCCTTTTTGTTCCAGGCTGACAGCTACCGCCTTCATATTAGATGTACAGGCAAAATCCACATGTGATAGGTGGGGATGGGGGAAAAGACTAGCAGAAAGATGGGAATGTGCTTCCTTGGTATACCCTTTTTCAAACGGGGTCTTCTAGTAAACTTTAGTGTCTGTGAAGTAATAAGCCAATGCTTCTAAACAATATTTGTACTTCAGAAAAAATGAAGATAATAAAAGGCATGAAAAATATGACTGTATACAATAACTATCCTTTCAATAACACCGTATCAGCATCCTCCTAGATATAAGATGAAAAGTTAGTTATTTGCACTGCAGATTTCATGCACCTAAAATATGAAAGTGTTTGTAAATTCAGGTAGAACTGCCAGTATACTACACCATGAAAAGCCCAAAGGAAAACGTGATGCTTTTCAGAAATGAACTGGATGCTGGTTTGTTTGGTTTTTTTTTCCTTTCTACTGCTACTAAATAAGTAATTCTACAAAACAAATGTTATTAAACTAGCTTTTCTCTTTTCTTAGTGTAACCAGAAAACCACAGAATTAGCCTAAATTTGTCAAAGAAACCCAAATGTTCTTAATTATTAATCATGATTATGTACCTCTGGCTTTTGACAGGATCATAGTACACTTTGGCCAAACCATTTCCTGTACCAACCATGATCTGATTCAGCTTGGGATGCCAAAGGCAACGCACAACACTCTGAAAGAAAACAGCATACCGAGAGTTAGTTATTCATTCATCTAGATCTTAGAAATAATATCCATATTGTCAAAATGGGTCAAATGTCACATCGCAGAAGGACCAAGCTGAAGCACATGAATGTGTGAATGAAGAAAAGTTCCTCTCCAGAGCAGAATATAATGCAAAAGGAGTGACAACACATGGATGTAGGCAGAGAAGGAAGTACAAATTGGTGTCCAGTGCTTTCAACAAACTAATTGCTCCAAGTCTTCATGGGCATATTGGAAATGGAAAGTAAAAGGGGGATTCAGAGAACAATGATGTGCTTCAGATATAGTAATGCAGGCCTTCATGTCTTTCACATTTTTATTTTTTATTCTTAATTCTTCCACCCTGTTATCAGTTTTTCTCGTCACACAGTGCCGACCTTTCAATTACTGACTGCAGAAACAGAAAAGCAGCTAATTCTCACTGTCAGTTCTTTCTTCTGCACAACACCCAGAAGAACTTGGTATTTGAAGCCAATGTCTCACAGCTCTGTCACCCTTCTAATCAGCAGAGAAACCCACTTCCAGACATTAAAAGTACTGTTCTTTTATACACACAGCATTGTTCCCCATGTGACTTTGAATGTCTGTGTAATTACTGTATTCAGTCTGATTCAGCAGGCCAGCATAGAAAGTCTGTAAGACTCGAGTTTCTGACTTGAGAGAACCAAAAAAGTGGTCACAGTCTGCTACTAAGGACAACACATCTTAAACCCAAAACTTATGCATGCATCTGACTAACCAGATAAAAAAAGGTATCTATTTTTGAGAGATAGTATTCACTGCGAATATTTTTGAGAGATAGGTATTTCACTGAACAATTTTTCTAGCTCTTTTTTCCTCCCAAGATTACTGCTTCCTTGAGAATACTTACTACTACTTTGAGAACAGACTATTCTCAAAGTATAGACTATTCTCAAAGTAAGATAACAGTTCAATATTAAATCACTATCATCCGTTTATCATTACATTATCTATATACTAGCTGCTCATGGCATGGATGCACATAAACTTTGCTGGGTAAAAAACTGGATGGATGGCAAGGCACAAAGAGTGCTGATAAATGGTGTTAAATCCAGTTGGTGGCCAGTTGTGAGACTTGTCCTCCAGGGCTCAGTACTGGGACCAGTTCTGTTTAATACCTCTATTTCAATGATCTGGATGAGATGATCAAGGGCACTCTTAGCAAGTGTTCAGACAACACCAAGCTGAGTTAAAGTGTCGATCTGCTTGAGGGTAGGGAAGTTCTTCAGAGGGATCTGGACAGACTAGATCAATAGACCAAGGGCAGTTGTATGAATTTCAATATGGCTAAATGCCAGGTTCTGCACATTGGCTACAACCCCTGGAAGTGCTAAAGGCTTGGGAGTAGTGGCTAGAAAGCTGCTCAGAAGAGAGGGACCTGGAAGTCTTGATTTATAGCCAGCTGAATATGAGCCATCAGTGTGCCCAGGTGGACAAGAAGGCCAGTGGCATCCTGGCCCGTATCAGGAATGGTGTGGCCAATAGGACCAGGGAAGTGATTTCACCCCTGTCCTTGGCACTGCCAAGGCCCAACTCAAGTACTGTGTTTTGGGCCCCTCACTACAAGACAGACACTGAGGCACTAGACCATGCCCAGAGAAGGTCAACAAAGCTGGTGAGGGGCCTGGAGCACATGTCTTATGAGGAGTGGCTGAGGGAACTGGTGTTTAACCTGGAGAAAAGGAGACTGAGGGGTAACCTTATTGCCCTCTACAATCACCATAATGCAGGTTGTATCAAGGTGAGGGTCAGTCTGTTTAACCAAGTAACAAGTGGAAATAGCCTTAAGTTGAGACAAGGGAAGTTTAGACTACATATTAGGAAGTAGTTATTTGCTGAAAGGGTTAGTTACCAGGCATTGTAATGACTTGTCCAGGGCAGTGGATGAGTTCCCATCCCTCAAGGTATTGAAGGGTCCTGTTGACGTAGTGCTTATAGATACAGTTTAGGTGAGGTCTCGTCAGTGCTAGGTTAATGACTGAACTTTTCTGATGTAGGAAACTCTGTGATATACATGGTTTGCTTTTTTTTTAAATAATACAGCCTATGAAATTCACAAAATGGGAACATTTAATGTCTTAGAAGAAATACAGCTAAAATGTAATTAGGGATGTAATACAGCCCTAAAACTTGGGAATGAGAACCATCTAATCTGGAACAGAACGGTTATATATCGTCTCTTGTGACTTCTGAATCAACTTCCATTTCATATTCCATACTCTATCTGCTTTAGTCCAGATCCCTTTTTTTTTTTATGCTGAGGCACATAATATAAAAATATTGAAAAGATTCTGAAGCCCATTCAGCTGTCATGAATCAGAAGTTAATTTTACTACAAGACGATGAATGACTCTATTCTGAGCTGTTCTGCTTTGTGTTCTTGTTTAAGCAGAAAAAATGAGTGAGATAAGTTTACATGACTCAACTGACCATTCTTTACAAGGTTCCTCTGTAAAACATCCCCTCTACATAGATATAAATGCAACATTATAGCTTCCCATTTTCTTACAACTAAACCTGCTTGCTCATTACCAGACAACTAAAGGACAACAATCTTTTTTACAGGTAACTTTGAAGTACAAAGTAGAATTCTAATAATGCATTTTGTCCATCATCCCTGCCACAAGTGGCTAAAATAATCAATACAGGGTTGTTAATCAGTTGATTTGAATAAGAGAATCTTAAATACTGTTGCATAATGCTCAAAATGCTACGGTAACTCTAAAACACACAAAGTTTGTAACAAGTATTGAAGGTCAAAGGTGAGTTGCCTTTTCTTTTATTAATATTTATTGCATGTGTTTACCCAGCCCTTTAAAACTTTGTAGTTAATGTGGTTCTCCACTTTCTACTGTCAAGTAAATGTATTTTATAGCATGGCACTGGATACTGGCCAACAAAAACAAAGCCTGAGACATTGTTGCTCAACACTGGTGGGGATTGCTAAATTTCTAACTTGTCAAACATGCACAACACACTTAAAACCACCATGGCACGTGCTCCAGAGAAACAGCCATTAAATACAACCTTATAAATCTTCTGAAACCATAAAACATCCCCAAAACATAATTTCTTAAAAACTAAACAAATGCATGGTCTGAACATGCAAGTAATTTTATGAATACATTGTCATATAAACATACTTTGTAAGAAATAATAAAAAACTACTTATGCAGCTTTTCAGATTATTTTAGAAATGGACAACACTTTAAAATCACCAAAATACTGAATTCCTGAACAAAACTAGTATTTTTTTTTTCCCAATCATATAACCCTAAACAAGTAAAAATCTGAACCATTATACAAGAAAGAAATCATTCTAGACTAGGTCTTAATATTTATTACGGGTGAGGAGGAAAGGGCAACCTACCATACAAACATAACTGATGCTTAAAGAACATTTATTCTTTGAGGCCTCTAAATCTTCTACTATTTACACTTAGAATCAGGTAAACATCTTTATCAATGGAAATGCTAAACATCAAATTCCAGTTCAAAGAGTGACCTCCAGGCAAACAAATGCAGGAAAACATGTATATTTGCATATACACGCCATACTGATACTGAATTTTATACAATTACAGAATAGTTGCAGTTAGAAGAAAGCTGTAGTGATCATCTAAGTTCAATTCCCCTGCTCCAATCATAGTCAACTACTTCAGATAGATCAGGACATTTCCAAGGATGGGGACTCTACAGCCTCTCTGGGCAACCTGTTTCAATGTCCGACCGTTCCCACCATAAAAAACCCGGCAAACCATTTCCTTACGTGTAAGTGCATTTTCTTGTCATTAGTTTTGTGCTTACTGCTTCTTGTTCTGTCACTAGTTACCACTGAGCTTTGCTTTATCTGTTGCACCCTCCTGTAGTCTTTCAGGAATTTACATGTTAAGATCCCCCCCCAGGAGTCTCCTCTTTTTCAGGCTGAGTGATCCTAGTTATCTCAGGCTTTCCTTCTGTGCCAGATACTCCAAGCCTTTAATCACCTTTGTAGGCCTTCACTGGACTCTAATACGTTCCACTTGTGCTGGGAGCTCAGAACTGGACCCAGCAATACAGAAGTGTCTCAACAGGAGTGTGTAGAATACTTGTTTCATTTTAAGGTTGTGCCCTGGATTAGAACCCAACACAAATTAGGTGATACTTCAGTTTTAATAGCCCCTGAGACAGGAAGCAATAATCCCATCAGTTATGAGCAAACTGCAGGTTCTCACTCTACTTACAAAGATGGTTTCATACTTGGTAAAAGAAACAGAAGAGCACAGAATTTAATTGCCTAATATTACTTTATGGAAACCCAGCTCTAAAGACTTGACTATCCTAAAGTACTTGTTTTAAGGAAATCCCGTGGATGACAGCTTCAAGAATCAGAAAATATGAACAACAGAACAACAAAAAAGCTTGAGTTAAGTAATTCTATATTCAAACATTCAACACATACTTAAGGTGTTTCTTCTAACATTTAAAGTTGAAAAAAAAAAATTCAGGTTATATTTCAGCTTTGCAAATGGAAAAGAATGTCTTATTATAACATATAATAATGATAAAATGCAGAATGAATCATTACATAAACATCCTCAACATTTGGAAAAAAAATGTCTGTAAAGTCTGGATGTTTTGAACTGTATGTCTTTGGACCATGAAACCATGTCCTGGAAGTTTGTCATAAAAATCCTGAAAATAATTTTATCCACAAAACTGATGTGGTCAGCTTCATGACTCTAAGATCTGAAAATACAGCACTTAAAAAAGACAATTACTAGTAATGATTTAAAAGATGTTTGGTGCTTTGCTGCTAAAAAGCATTAAGCTGTTCAAATGAAATCAATTTGAAAAGCCGCTGGCAATATCTATTGTATATACAAAGACAGTAGCCTGCATTGATAAATACTGGGGAAACATGTGAAAATATTTTTCTGAAGTCAGGCAGGGAAAATATTTAAAATGATTAACAGAAAGAAAAACACTTCAAGTTTATCTTCCTCATTGTCACTGTGAAAAAGGTCAGAACAGATTCATTACATGTTATTCATACTAGCCCTTTGTAATTATTTTCAGGTAACAGATTGTTGTATAATACTTAAGACTGTCTTGAATTGTCTTAAACTGAAAAGTCAAAAATTATCTACACACTTTTAATGACATTGTTTTTTATCAATCTGAATAAAAATGTTGATCTTCTTAAACAAATACCTATTAAAATAAGAATATATCACTGATAGTTCTTGAAACTAACCGCACCTTTTAAAAAAGCTGCTATACTATTGTTTCAAAATATGAATAACCTGACCAAAATGTAATTTTTACTTTCTTTCTAAGCTAAGCACTACACTCCAGACTCCTAGGTCTTGAACATAAACTACAGTTTTAGAAATTTCTACCTATAATCTTTAACAACAAAACTCATAAATACGTAGAAAGGTGGCAGGCATAAGTGATGATATCACTATTCCCTTGTGTGCTCTTCCACCTGCATTTCTTCTGAGATGTGTGAAGTCCCAGCTCACGTGCAGTTCTGGGATGATTCATAAATAGTCTCAACCCTAACAGTCTGTTCTCACTTGTGTGTTTCCCTTTTGTATCACATAAACAGGGCTGCTGCTGCAGGTAAAAAACAAACTACCCCAATTAATTCTTCTGTTAGGTTATTCTCCATCTGGTTTAACTCACTAGGCAGCTATACACATTGCTGTGCTGATACTATGCACAATGCTTTGGTGGGATTTAGCAGAAGTACCTCTGAATGAGAAACTGAAGCCTGAAACATAATTTTCTGTAACACAGAACAGGACGTTTATTCTGGCGTAGAAATACACCCTGTGTTTAAATAGCAACATGAAGAATAACTGAAGCAAATTTCTCAGCAAGCAAAAGCTAATTGCCTCGACTGAAACTGTCCAGAGCGCTCGGGTAACACACCGACATGAGTAAACAATGCAGAGAGGGTATTTTACAAGGTCAGCAAGAAAAGATTAAAATGATTTGTGGCATAGGAATGGAAAATTTACCCCTAAGATGAAACCAAGAAGCTGGTAAGGTCATAAAACTAGAGACTGATGTCAAAGATTGATAGAATTCTCCTGAATCTTATAATGATGGATCCAGAATGCAGCAGTGAAGGCAAAATTAAGTTCCTTTGCCCACACTTAGGTAAAAAAGATTTAGTTTTACAGCACGGATAGAGCAGATCCAGGATGGGAAGAGCAGTCTGAAGGGGGTGGGTATATGTTGAAGGCAAGAAGGTGAGGAAAGGTTAATAAATTCTAGTAAGAGGTACTAAGAAGGATTAGAGCTGTTTCACATTCAGAATAGGTACTGGCAGAGATTATGGAGGTTGTCAGACTTTTCAGAAAGGATGCACTATGGAAAACATAGATAAAGCATATTAAGAAAAAAACCTGTGCAAATACAACAAATGTTCTAGTTCCTACATATTATAGACTATGTATAGTCTTAATGGAAACATTAATTCTTAGGCTTAAAATATTTTTCTGCCATATTCCAGTGCCTGAGCAGTCACTTAATCTCACTAATATCTTTTGATTTGACCAAACTGCATGGTTTTCCTTTATGCAAGAAAATATGGAGAGCATAAAATAATATCTCTTGAAAGTATTATTCACCTTTCTCCTCCTTTAATCTGCTGCAAGAGAGCTAGGGTAAGTTAGGGGTTTTGTCCATCTCTGTCTTCTTGTATTCCTGTAGTAAGATTTTACATAATGTGAGCTAAAGCTGTATAAAAGCATCGTTTATTACTTTTTTGCATTTCACTTGAAGCTCTGACTGATAACCAACTACCTTTACATGTATACAAACTCCAAGATAACTTCAACCTTTTGCTGCTCGCAAAATTTTATTAAAGACATGTAAGTGTGTATGCATGTATTGATCTATGAGAATGTGGAGGCCAACATTTGCTGTGAGACTGGCATGATACCAAATTTTGCCATTTTCCAAAAAAATTCCATTTCATTCTTTTGAAACACCATACACTCATGCAGCATTGAGGTCAATTATAGTATATTCTTTCCTTGCTACTGGAAAATGAAAAATAAATTAGAGGGGCCATATTTTATAATGATTTAACTCCTCTTTCCTCCTTCAGGAGGTCATTCTACCTCTCAGTTAGGCACTGTTTTCTTTGGAAACCACCCGTTCTCCCTAAAGTCAGTTAAGTTTTAAGGTTAAATACCATGAATCTAAATTTGAAAATGAAGATTTCATGTGGAAGTGTATTTTCGGATAATGTATGATACTGTATCAGCTTTTTCAAGTCCTTGAGTATAGAAAAATACACTTTCATACTAGTCGTTCACTGTTGGAAAATTTTCTTTCTCTTCACTTCAGGTATAGTCTTTCACTCTTCTCAGATACAGCCTTTCACTCTTCTTCAAGTCATAGATCTTTACTCTCAGTCTGCTTTTGCTCCAAATACCAGAATTGGTTATTCAGTTGTCTGCAGCCATCAGACTTTTAGGCTAAGATCACTAAATTAATCTCTGCTCCTGTGATAATTAGTGAAGTTTACATAAAAGTACAGACAACAAATCCAATAAATGGAGAAGCTGCATCTATCTACTTCCACACCTATAAAAAACTTTGAGGGTGGAAATCTCTACTGTTAACATATAGCTATTATTTGGATTATGTCTGTGATGAGTGTGCAGACAATATCCCACCTGTAAACTGGAAAAAGCAAAAGTGATTTTCTTTCAAAATGCCACTAGAAAAAAAATACTGCTCATTTCAGGTAAGTTCTGAAAATGGAAAAGGGGCATGCTGATCTTTCACACATTTCTTAACTGCTGAAGCAAGAATCAATGGGGTTTTAAGGTTTCTTTCACATGATGTTTTGATCAATTTTTGAAAGAAGATTTAGATAAAGTTCTGTAATGCTAAAGCGAATCTGCTGACATTTTGATAGTTATGCTTGGAAAGCAGGTTCAAGTAAAAGACTGTAGACGACTCAGAGCTAGCAGAATCCTTTCATTGGCAAACTTTTCTCCTGTAATTTGCCTGCAGACATAAATCCTTAAATGAATAGAAATTAGCACAAAAGGAACTAATTGTCCCCTACTTTGCTTTTGGGAAGGTCAGAGCACAAGAGATGAAATGTCCCAGTGCTTTAGCAGAAGAGAATAAACACCAGTGGAGAGAACTGAAGGTCTTACATGGCACTTGCCAAACTTAAGATGTTTACACCTCTAATATTTAGAGATCTACTCTTTAAATGCCTATGAACTTTTATCTCTCTTTACAATTAATGGAGAGAAATAAGCATTTTACAGTGGCCTTCATCTAACCTATTTTAGACATCTATTTTAGGATGAGATAAAAACCACAGATTGGAAGTGTTTATTTTTCTCAATTAGAAAGGAGCTGAGGGTGACTGGATCAGCTGTAGACATCTATATTTGGTCAGGTGAATCCCTGCAGCCTGCAAAAGGCTAAAATAACTATAAGAAAAACTGAAAACTAACAAGGACCTACAGTAGAGCATGTTATGCTACTTAAATAAAACTCTCCAGTTCAAGGATAAAGGATTCTAGAAGCCAAAATAAATACTTCTAGTGCAGAAAAAATAAAACAGATACAAACTCCTAAAATTTTTCAACAAATCTTTAGAATCTTTGCTTGAAAGATCAAATTTAGCTCTGGAGATACTTAAAAATGGAATGGGTATAAACCAGAAATAAACACAGCCTATGTTTACCTTTACAGCTTATCCCTTTCCTAACATACAATCTAATAAATAATTCCTTCAGAATCTGTTATGAAGCTATACGATAGAAAACTGACAGCAGGAGCTGCTGCTCTAAGAAAATATTTTTGGTTAGAAAAAGAAAAACTTAAACTCTCTGTCTTTCCTATGTGCAAGCTTTGCTTCAGTGGCCATGATGGTATGTGACGGGTTGTTTGAACAGTGCTGCTTGGATTCACTGCACTTGGCTGTCCAGACAGTCAGATAAGCAGCATGTCAGCAGGGAAGATAGTGAACACATAAAATGACATTCTGACCATGGTTGTGGAGTCTGCAAGGACAGGTCACTGCAGCAGTGGCCAAAAAGGATTTTTCTGACTGAACATTTATCTTAACTGCAACTTTTGCAAATTCTGGCATTGCTGAAAAAAAACCTCAACCAAACAGTCTGCCAAAATCAGTGAAAATATCTGTGCAGCAAGTTTATTTAGTACATGTATTCCATCTTTTATCCTGTAAAACTCCTAAATACATATTCATGGTAAAGAACTACTTAGGAAATGCAGTATCTTTTGTACATGCAGAAGCTTAAAATACCATTAAGCAATACTACTTAGGAAACCTAACTGCTTATTAGTAATCTTTTTAAGAAATGGCATCTTTCAAATTAACAACACCCATTACCTAACCTATAGTGATATTACATTATCTGTATATTTGAGAGGTGTAATGAATTTCAAGCTTGTGCTAGAATGAGGGAACAAATCTCAAGTGTGTCTTCTAGTGTAATCTGGATTTTGCACAACATTAAGTCTATCTCGCTTTAGTGATAAGTCTATCTCACTTTAGTGATATGTCTTCCTGGAAGACAAGGGAAATACACAATTACTTCAGAAAAAATATTCAAAGGATTTCTATGTCTTTATATAAAACATTTAAATATCTGAATGCTGACAGCTAAAGACAGCTTCCAACTACCACAATATCTTTCAATGACTGCTTCCCATCTCTGGTTACAACTGCTTTTTAACAGCCAATTAAAAGCCATTTTAATTTAAATTTTATTTATTATGTATTT
>JANHGL010026431.1:0-10188 GCA_024611195.1 Ceyx melanurus | reverse complement strand
GTGGAGTCTCCATCTCTGGAGACACTTAAGACCTGCCTGGATCTGTTCCTGGGTGACTTGGTCTAGATGATCCTGCTGAGGCAGGGGGGTTGGACTGGATGATCTTTCTAGGTCCCTTCCAACCCCTAACATTCTGTGATTCTGTGATTCTACCTGTGTGGGCTATTGGGTAAGTAATTAAACTTGTTGGGAAAAGTTCTAGCTAAGTATTGAGGAAAAAGGGAATATACAAAGTGCTTAAAGTTTTTATTTTGCAAGACTTCTATTTACTGCAGCTAAGACCTGCCTGGATTTGTTCCTGGGTGACTTGGTCTAGGTGATCCTGCTCTGGCTGGGGGGTTGGACTAGATGATCTTCTAGGTCTCTTCCAACCCCTAACATTCGGTGATTCTGTGATATCTCCTTTCACAAACATAAGGCAATGAACTGGTCTCCTCCTGAAAAGTTGCTAATCTATTAGACATAAGATATTTGAGACCAAAAAAAAAAGGCATAAAACAAGTAGCTAGCTATGAACTATCATAAAAACCTCTGAGATCTTTCAAAGAAGCATGAAGTTCTAATATAGCCAAGAATAACCACTGCTCTGCAGTCCTTTCTGCACAGCTCTGAGGGACTGAGGAGGAGAACTCCAGCTGACTCTCTCCTGTTCTGAACAACTATTGCTATTTACACTAGCTGGAACAAATTAGAGTACTTACATTGGAAAGAAGCTGGGCAGTCGTTCTGCTGAATTAAGAGGCTTTTTAAATTGTCTAATATCCCATGTCTTTAACGTATCATCTCCTATGAAACAAAACGGACAAAGTTTAACAATAAGGAATTTAAGTGAAGAATTCAGACATGCACATTTCATCCTCTAATTCAGATAGAGAAAGAAATGAGGAAATATATTAGTGACTCAACTCCACCATCACAATCCCTACCAAGAACCATTATTCACAGTGTAATCAGATTCTCCAAACACTAATTTATCCTGTATTTGTGAGTGTTGGTATTTTGCTGCTAGAAGTAAATTTCTACCTGCCCTGAAAAAAATGATCAGGAAGAATGGAAGACACATGAAGATTTTCCCCTTCTTTATCAGACGAACAGCAACAAACTACAGCCTTGGTAAAGAAAAAAGGCCCTGGAATCAGTCAGAAATCCTTGGGGAAGGTAAGAAGTGAAGCAAGTGAACCCACACTTTCTGTAATGAAATCTTTTCACAACCCTCCACACCACCTTTTCTATAGAAGCCAAAGCTGGGGTTTCATCAATAAACATAGCAATTCTTATCTGTGCTTGATAAACATGGTGTGACTGCAGGCCAGTAAAAGTCAGGCTGTTTGTAAAATCATATTAACAAAGTGAGAACAGGGGAAAAGAAAAGAGATTAGTTAGTTATTTTCAGAAAGATCTACGTCTGTTGATTATTCATCTGGGATATATATTTCCAGCCTCGGATGAGCTACAGAATTTGAGCTGTGAAGCACTTCACTCAGGCATCTAGGTATCTCTTGCATTTGACATCAGTGCTTCAGTGTTTCAAGGGTGAAAGCAGGACTTTCAAAACACCATTCTCTTTTAAAGTATCCACAGTTTAATTTTAGACAAAAAGTTACTAAGTCTTCCCAATGTAGGAAGAAAAGAAAGCATGTGGCTGGTAATCGACAGACTTGCTTCCTTCAAAAGGACCAACCTATCAGGGAAGTAATTTTGATGTCTGAAAGTATTCTGTGGATTCACAGCCTTTGAGATAAAGAGTTTAAAGGAGGCCTTGGAAGTAAAATGTTAAAAAAAAAAAAAAGTAACATGCTGTAACAAAAGAAATCAAGGCCAGCAGTACAGGGAAAGCAGTAATGTGTGGCCTCGTACATCATGTATGTTTATATTAAAGACTAGGATAACTCCTTACTACAAAATATTTTTAAGAACTGGACAACTTAAATAAATGATGTCTAGAGCTGAGTATTTTTCTGTTCATTGGGAAGCTAAAAAATGACATGAATGACAATGAAATGAAATGTAGAGTCCCTATTTTGGGAATATCTGTTTTCATATTGTTTCCCAGCAGACTCCGTCCCAACCACTTCGAACCATTTGGTCTTGTAACATGAGCCCTCCCTTTTCCCTCCCACCCTCAACACAAAAACACTTATTGGTGAGATGTTCTATCTAAAGCACCAGCACTTTACAAATGTATGCAAGGATACCATTTGGCCACCCTGCAAATCTCCTGGATAGGGACAGATCTAAGGCTAGCAGCCAAGGCTGTTCTGTTCCCAGTGGAATGAGCCTTGACATGATCTTCAAGCTGTAGTCCTGCCAGGCTTTCGTAGGAGAGATGCAGTCAGACACTTAGCTGTAGCTCTTCTGCTAACAAGAAAATGTAATCTGTTGGTTTAAAAAATTAGAAGACTCTAGAAGGACTCAAATGGTTGTGGTTGATTTTAAATTACCACTCTCTTACACTGTGTAGAAATAGAATATTAAGTATTTGGGAATGGAAAAATGCTAGTAGAATCACCTGGCCATGAAAGTCTTACCATCTTTAATTAGTCTACTTTCACTTTTTAAAATGAAAAACTTCTGTGTTGTAAATACGATTTTGGTTCCTGGATCTAATCTGCACTTGGAGTTGAAATTACTGTCACTGAGAAAAACAGACATATTAACACCAGGGATTTTTTCCAGTAGCTTCCTTTCACCAGTGTTTAAGGGGCTTCTTTATGAGAACTGTAGCAGTAGTGATCCCTTTTTAATTACTTCATACATGGACAAAAATATCTGTCCTTAAACAAAAACATATGAACAGAAGTTGTGTGGTTCAGTATAAAGTCCACTCAGAACAGTATTTTTCCTGATGGAAGACTTCTTCAGAGCCTGGCAGGTTCATTTAAAGCTTTAATAGCATTTTTAGTATCATCTCAAACTGTTGTTTGCCATTTTAATAAGAAGGATAGCAGTAAGCCAGCTCTAGTCTCATACTATCTATCAGATCATGCACAATTATGCCAGTGGTACTGAGCATTGGATTTATCAACAGGTAGCAACCATGTCCTAGAAAATAGTCTTTGGTGAGCCAGGATAGGAAAGTTGCAAACACCTCTTAGTCAAAATAAGGCACTGATACTACAAAAATTTTATCAGGTATTTTATTTCAGAAGATACTGATCAGGAAGGTAAGTACAACTATGGAGATGAACCCAAAAGAAGAAGTGCTGCCAGAAACTCAAAAAACCTAATGTCAGCAACACCCTTCATGAAGCATTTTAATGACCAGAATATGTTTATGAACTCTTTTCTGTGACAGCTTACACTAGATATGTGAGAACAACACATATTCTGCATTCTGCACTGGTTTTGCCAGAGAAGCTGCAGCAGCTGAAGAATGACCTCTGAAGGCATTACAAACCTAGACCTCAACCCAAGCCAAAGGCCTGTAGAGGGAAGTCACAAAATGGGCATTGTGCACTTAGACTTGGAACAGCTCTCACCATCATCTGCATCCACACCAGCTGGGCTAAATATTTAAGTGCATCATCCCCTCTAAACCATACAGAAGTGAAGGACACTTGGAAGACTTTGAGAAAAACCATTTCAGCTCCATGTATTACAAATAGTTGACTATGCCTATTAAAGCTAATGAATGCATTTTTGGCATTTTTTTGAAATAAACATCCACATTCAGCTCCTCAGAAATACTACTTGACATAAAACCATTTGATTTTTAAAATGCTAATGTTTGTATTTACCATAAAGAACAAGGTATTATTACTCTATACAACATCACCATATATGCTGCTGTATAATCCTTGAGTATACAGCAAAGGGTACTCAAGGTGTTTCTACTTTTTAAACCAACTTTGTTCTCTGTACTGAGGTTGTAGTTTGCTGCTATTTGTCTGCTAAAAAAGGGGGGAAACTTCATGTGGCTACCTTTCTTTCTGATCATTTTTTTCAGGACAGGTAGAAATGTTTTATATGTCTGTTCTATGAGTTCTATTTTTCCTTAAGAACATACTGAAAAGATAATACAGCTAAAATTAAAAAAAGCAAAAAAAAAACAACCCAAAAGCAAAACATGAAAAGGGAACACAGAAAGGAATTTTTGCAGCCCTAAAGAAAGTATGTATTTGCATAACCTCATAGGTTTAGATGTAAATATTTTTCATGGGTTTAACTACAGGGAACTTAGTCAATAGATTTTATTGACTAAGAAGGCACTAGGTCTGCACTCTGTTCATACCACAGAAAATAAGTGAACCATCATACTAATGGCTATCTTGAGACTCATGGAGTTAATTAAGTCATTGATTCGTATTACAACAAAAACTAACTCTATAAATTCTCTACGTATCAGGAGTCAAAAAAAAATGAAAAAAAATTTTTATAATAGGAACCCAAGTTGAATCCTGATTGCTTCCTCTTCATGGCTAAACAAAGAAAAAATTCCCTAAATACTATCTGCACTGTATGTAGAAAAAATTACTTTCATGATTACAAGTGTGCAAAAATACCACTTTCTTAAGTTTCTGTCAAGTTATTACCTAATACCCATCAAGAGATAGACTGGGAACTCTCATAAGCAGCTCCTTAGGTTTTCATTTTCCCTTGTGTCTGCAGCTGAGCCCTGCCTCATCTCTCTCATATGCAACACAGAATCTACATCAGATGTAGGAGAGTCAATCAGGCTTTCAATGAAAGTCCCCATGCCCCAAACAACTGTCTTCTCTTTGATCCTCAGCACTTGGCAGGTGTGTTAATCCATGAATGCTGGGTTCACATCTGCTTTTGTTGGTACAGATCCAAAGCAATACTCATATTAAAGCACTAACCAAACAAAACAAAACTAAGGTCTGAATTCTCCTTATTCTCTAGAATAGCATACTTAGAGTTTTGTTGTTTTGGGTTTTTTTTAAATATACTAGACAAAGGTAGCACTTTTATTCACAGCAAGGACTGAAATTTCACTACAGTCTTACATCCTGCAAACAAACAACATTTTATACAGCTTAGAGAAGAGTGCGATAGATAAAATATATGTGAAAGTCTGTTTAATATGACACAAAATCTGGACGAAAATGAAGAGCAAGTAACCAGAAGTGTCACATACAGTAAAAATAAGGAAAGGTAATTTACATTATCTACATTGATAAATATGAAGAGTAAGAGAATTTACATAAATGGAGGTTTCAAGACAGCACCAGTGAATATTCCTCACATACGTATTAATCTTGTTTGCTGTTAATATTTAAAAGCACACTGAGGTTTCTTACTAAATATTTTGAAGTATGTCTGTGTGAATTTTTCAGGGTCAGTACCACCGCTGGACAGAGACAGCATTTCACTTAGTCCAGAACAGAAAAACAGATGGTTCACCTGCTTTTCAAGATAAAAGTTCTCACGTAAGGTTCTCACTTAAGTGTCTGGCTCAGTACAGACCATCAAGGTTGAGAGCTTTTACCTCAACCTCTTAGGATTCATTCACGGTTAAGTACAGCGGCAGTAGAATTCTGGATCCAGGAGTACAAACAGCAATTAAGAAAGAATCCAACTGCCATTAGTGTGCTCCAGTAAGCCTAGGGCTGAGGATGACAAGACTATCATCATCTTACTCTGAAATATGTGATCTGAGGAACAGAATGTTTGGAATCTTAGAAATGTGGCAAGACTACCTAGAGGTCAGAAAGGTAGCATCCAACAGCAGTTGCATATTGCTGTGAAAGTCACCAGTGCCACTCTACTCATCAGGGACAGGAGGGGACTGGGAGGACACAAAGCAATTACAAGCTACAGGCCTTGGCTTGGAAGCACATCTCCTGCCTCAGAGCTTTTGCCGTCTGTGAATACCTCTATCCTAGTATTTTGTAGATGTAATCTCATTCTGTCTGTGCATCAAATTGACCAGATGTCCTGTACATATGCTAGGTACAACATTCACTGACATTAACGTACTGCTTCTCCCAAGGCCTGTTTATTTGGCCTTGGGGCCATGCTAATGCATACACATAGCTTCTGGTTACAGCTGGTTTCCATCCAGACAGCTTGGATGCTATGTTTGCACCTGTCTGCAAGATACTGGGTAGACAAATCTGTATTGAAAAGCTCTCTTAGGCAGATACCATCCTATTCAGTACACATTATACTGGAGTGAATGAGTCTTCAAATGTATCTTTCTTTCTCAAGACTTCTTCTGTTAGATATCTAAGACTTGTTTATGAAAGTTCTATCTGAAGTTTAAAAAACAAGCATTCTTTTCCTGTCCTGTAGACATCTCAATTTTTTTTTCCATTCAAGAACATCTTGGCCACTTACTTCATCACCCCTTGATTCTTGTAATATAAATTAGATAAAAATTCCAATTAGAACAGAAAAGGACATTGTAAAAGAAATCTGCTTGAGGAATTAATAACTTGAGAACAAAGATACTGTTATGGAGAGGGAGCAATCTTCCTGGAAAGAACTAAGTCACACATCTGGTCTCATTTTCAAATAAGCTAATAATTTATTTTTGGTGCTAATAATTTATTAACACTAGATGAGAAGACAGATCAGGAACTGTGTAATATGAACAATTAAGTTATCTTAAAATATTCCTTAGCTGCTGTAAAACACACAGGAACCCAGTATTGCATGATGTATCAGAATAAAAGATGTAAATTCTGAAGCATTGTTGAAGCAATTGTTTACCAAACCATTTCACTTAAAAAGTTAAAACTCTCTTAAATTAAATATATCAAAGTGTTCTTTCATTCACCTACCTCCCCGGCTAGCAAGGACAGTACCATCATAGGAAAATGTCAAGCAAGAAGTGTCAGTGCCTGGAGCATGGGCTTGCCTGCTGTGGAACTTTGTGTGTACCTGGTTGTCAAAAAAATTAAACTTTAGAAAACTTGCATATTTCAAGATGGGACAAACATTTTTTACATTTTGTGTACTTCACTGATAATTCTAAATGTAAACAGGACCCCTTGAATTTTTAACGGCTACAGAAGCTAAATATTTCTTCAGCCTTTTAAATATGTCACATAGGTTTCTGAACAGGCTTTCATAATAAGAGCTTGAATGCAAAACTTGACTTTTTTATAGGTTTAATTTATACAATCCATATTTACAAAGCATCAGTGCTCTTGGAAAACTCCCAATAGCACAGAATAAAGGTAGTTAATGTCTGGTTAAGAAAAAAATACATTTAAAGACAGTTCTTAACACTGCCCTAAGAAGGCTTATAATTAGATAAAAAACTAAATCTGTAAATACTATACATATATAGGAAAGGACTTAAAAGGATTATAAGAATTTACTTTTGCAAAATTTAATCCCTGTCAAAATTCATGGCCTCTATAACAGAACAAAGCTCAGATACTTCAAGGTTTGTGCTCCATTTAGCTGCAATAAAATTCAAGTTTGGGAATAATCTATACTTATTTAAAATTATTTCTATTTTATTGATAGTCCTACAGAAAGGTAGAAATTACTTCAATGTTTTGTTCTTGTATTGAGATGACTTCTTATCAATTGAGACACTATTTGTTAAAATCCCTAAACATTAAAAAGGGAGGAATCTCAAATTAAATTTTAACACTTTGGTAAAATCAAGCTTTCTTACTTCCCAACCCAAAACAAAGGTCTCAGCTAAGATACCAAGATGCTTTTCATACACAGGAAGAGAAAATGGAAGAAAAGGGAAAAGACGGAAACAGATGAAGGAATCTTAGATAGGTTAGCCCTTTTTTCTAACACCTAGGAAATTACATTTCTCATTTGTCCTCTTTTCCTAACATAAAACTTATGCATATAATTGTAAAATAAAGCATTCAGGAACTAAAGGTCACCTATGCAATGCATCTCAGCTTTCCATGTGTAAGATGAGGATTAAAACAGGCACTTCCTCAGAGAGAGGGGAAAAAGACAAGTCAATGATTTTAAAGTCCTTTATTTACCATTGTAATGAAACAGGAAGCTACGCATAGAAGAATGTAGTTTCAGAGCAGGGCTTGTACAGCATGCAGTAAATTAGATCTAGGATCACACCCTGAGCAGTAAGAGGACAAAATACTGAGCAGCTGCTTCGTGATTGCTGTCCAATCTATGCATTGAAAGATACATGGTTCTCTTTTAGGAGGATGTTACCACAAAATGGCAACACACTGACTGAATTAAGCTTGCACAGGAATCCTCAGTTTCTCTACCTCCTGTTTTCTGACAAGCACCTAACTAAGGCTCTTTTTATCTACTATTTTGTATGAAAAAGATCCAAGTTAGTAAAGTAACTGATGTCAAATATTTTGTTCAGCAGCTAGAGAAACTTGGTTTGGTGACTTGCTCTAGGTGATCCTGCTCTGACAGGGGAGTTGGACTAGATGATCTTCTAGGTCCCTTCCAACCTCTAACATTTTGTGATTCTGTGATTCTGTGAATGATTTCAAGCTTATTTTGATGTACAGATTTAGTCACGTTTTAAAAGGACTAACATAAGTCATTCTCTCAAAAAATGACAAACATCTTCAACAAAGGAAGGCTTAAAACACCAAGTAAATGCTTCTTACGGTATTGGTGATAAAAGGTAATAGCCTAAGTTCATAGCCATAGTACTTGTTTTGAAATTGCTGCCACTTCTGGTCAATTCTGCATATTCTGGAGAAACTAGGAAGAGATTCTAGCTTACAATTGTGGGGGTGTTTATCAATGCTAAGAAACATACTTTATGCATTCGATTTCCTAATATTTTCAAAGTATATATGTCGTGGGGATGTGAAAATGTACAATATACCCCTTTAAATAATTAGTTACTTCTTACAGAGCTCTGGACAATGCACTACTTACCACAAAAATGAGTGGAATACACAGCACTCAAAGCAGCAACATAAATTATTAAACAAAAGCAATGGTTTACCTAATTAGTAAAATACAGAAAAGAATCAACTAAGTTAAACAAGATTCAATTGATGACAAGGTCACTACAAAGCAATAATCAATGATACGTGCAACTAAAAATGGTGTGATTATATTATGAATAAACTTGTATACAACTAACAAAAGCAATATTATTATAGTATATTTACTAATGAATGTGTAAGCATCAGAAACATTTTAGTTGAGGATAATTATTCTCTTTTTATACGTTTTTTACAGGGATTGGGAATGGGAAGAAGGAAGAGGATAAGGGTAGCCCTCCTATTCATTCACGAATAGACCCCCCTTTCCCTCCAAACTCCTTTGGGGAAGGAGTTTCATGCTGCATGAGTTTGAGTTGTATGTTGCAGGAAGTGCAGCAGAGATTGGATTTTGTGAACCAGATGAATGCAATGATGACCCAAACCTATCTGTTGTTGATGCCCAACAATCAAACATACTGCTTCTCCTGTCCTGAACATCCATCCTGAAAGATGGGGCCTGAGTCATCACCTGTTTGTGAACATCTGGAAGAGTGGAGAAAGCCCATATAATGGGGGAATAATACTGCACAGCACTAAGGCTGGTTTTCCAAAATTCCCCCCACATTGGGGGGTGGGGGGGGTGGACAGGATCTTGGGAAAGGACACAAGGACAGTTGACCCAAAATGACCAAAGGATATTCCATACTACACAACATCAGATGAACTATAAAAGCTAGGAAAAGGAGGGATGAGAGCATGGCTTGATGGGAACCTGGTATCCAGTCAACGTCAAACTGCCACAGGCCTTTCTGGTGCCTGAACAGGGACACAACAATGGCAGTTGTACATTAAATGAGCTGTAGTTTAGCAGGTATTAAGTAGCAAGATCCTGTACAGGTCTTGGGGTTTGATGGCTACGTGATTCATGATACTGTTTTACTAAGCTTGGGAACAATGTCAATACAAACAATAGCAACGTGCTTTATGCTAGTATTGCTGGTGTTGCTGTGCTGGGGGAGCTAGCTCACGGAAATGAGGGTATACATCTCCCTGACAGCGACTGATGTGAGTGGATTTATTGTGCAGGCTCCAGAGGCCTGTTCACCCTTATGTGAGCTATTTGATATGGTTAATTAATACTGTTGGCAGACTGTGAGTTGTGTGGAGTCCCACAAGCCAAACCATTGAGGCCACTGAACAAGGTGAGGATGGCATTTTGCCTGCTGAAATTCACAGAGTAATTTGGGATCATGCAAAAAAAAAATAAAAAATTCAAAGAGAATTCCAATCATGGTAGCATCTGGTTAATTTCACTTACAATCCT
>JANHGL010026430.1:0-27073 GCA_024611195.1 Ceyx melanurus | reverse complement strand
CAGCAGCGAGTCACACCCCCCGACTGAGCAGAGGAGAGGAGCAGGGCCCGGGCTGAGCAGGGGAGAGGAGCAGAACCCAGGAGGTGGCTCCTGAGGGGCCTCATTCCCCGAGGGAGCGGCTCCGCCCTGGTGAGTGTGCACTGGAGGGGCAGCGGCCACTAAACGCTCTCCACGCCTTACGAGGCTCCTCAGCTGTGGGAAGGCTCTGAAATCTCCCTGCAGGTGAATTCCTGTTAGTGATACTGGAGTATTCTTTCCATGAAGTTGCAGTTACTTACGTTTATCATTCCATCCCTGGTATTTGTGAGATGTTTAGAATCAGATATAACATCATTATTATTCTGATTTTTCACAAGTATTGTTTGTTAAACTACGTGGGCACCTTACATTGACCTGGACTGTGACACCTTCCAGCAGGATGAAATCTGTTCTGCTCTAATTGTGACTTTTATGCTACTTACAGGGATCTAAGAACACCACACAGTTTTTAATATACTCACAACTTCTTTCTGAGTTAAAAGAAAAAGTGAACGCATTCATCTGCTTCACTCTTTGGGTAGTCCCTTGAAAATACCTGTCATCTTATTAGGTTCAATCATTAATCAGACACTTAAGAGTGTCTGAGTAACAGCAATGCAGCTTATTTTTAGATTTGCATTTAATGACTGTTAATTGAACTCAATCTGGGCAGCTCATAGGCAATGTATATAAAATACCTTCATTTACTACACTTAAATTTCACCAACATTTTAAAAATATCACTGAAATAAGTTAAATATGTCATAATAGAACTGATATCATTTCCTGTAATCATAATGAAGGTTAAATGCAAAATAAGTAAAAATAAGGATAATTTCAAAGTTATATTTTAAATACTTTTTTTTCCAGTATTTTTTTTCAGTATTCTAAACCCTTTACCCTCTATGAATATATTCTGAGGTGAATGAAAGTGAACTTTACCATTTTTGATGTCAGAAATAAGACAAGTGGGCTTACCTTTCACTGAGTGTGACTTAGGTTATGAACCAGGATCCAAAAAATAACATTATTTGATCCCTAGTCACATAATAAGGAACACCAAGAGAATAATTTCAGTAAGGTCTCTGTACTTGTGCTTGCAACCACCTCTGTGGAAGCAAATACTTTTTCTGTGCAAAACAAATGAGCCCTCAATTACTGTATTCAGCTTTCATATTTGTCTTTTTAAAGGTGCTTTACATGGCCTGCAGAATTTTAATGTCCCTGATTAAGTACCATCTGAATGGGAATTTTTGCCATAAAGCCCTCTTTTAGTCACCTTCACTTCACCTCATTATTTGTTAGAGCTGGTATTAAGCCTAACAATTATAGAAAGTTTTATCTCCCTCACTATACAGCTGAAGTGGTTATAGAAATAATTGATAGTTTCCTTAAAATACTTTGGCCACAGAATGCATTAAAATGTCTGAAATACACTAAAGAGATTTGCCTGGCGAGCCTGGTGCCAAGCTTATACTATCATTAAGAAAATTCCTTAAAATAATTTAAAATGTTTTCTGGGGTTTTTTTTCTTATTATTTAGGGACCTTTGGAGGGCCCTTCCAGCCCTAAGCATTCTATGATTCTATTATATACTTATTCAGTATTTAATGATAACCTTACTGTAGATATTAAAATATGAACGCATACGTCACAGAAGAATAAACGAAAGCATAAAACTACCAACAAAACAGCAGTTGCATCAGTTTCTGGGGTGGATGCACTGGCTGATTTTAAACAGATGTCATGAAAGTGGTACCCGAGAAGGTGCAGCACAGAGCTCTTACTCAGATTCCAGCAGCTATGCAGATGGCCTGTGCAGGGGCTCTGGGGCTTGAGGAGGACACAGCAGTGTGAAGAAGGGCAGCTCCACAGGGACCTCACAGCTGTGCCCAGCATCCATTCCAGGGCTGCTGGGTGCATCTCTACCCTGCCATGGAGAACATCACAGAGATGAGCAAGCTGATGTCAGGTCAGTCAGGATGGCTGCCTGGCACAGAACAGCACTGTAGGAATACTAATGTGGGCACTACAATTAGCACAGAATCATCAATGCTAATTGACATAGCTACTGCCTCAGTGAGGCACTTACACTGCTTTTGGTACTGGTGCTACCACCTCTTTGGTGATCACTTGCATCATGTGGTGCTCTGAGCACAGACTATTTGTTCAGATGAAACTTTCTTTTTTTTGAATCTACAAGAATGTCAAGTGTTTTCATACCTTTCTTTACTTTAAAATTCCATGTATAGGGACAAACAATACTGAAAGTATAAAAATAGTACTGTTATCAGGTCAGATCTGAATAGATTTCTCCAAAATTAAGAAAATAAATGTTAAAAGTTATGAAATGAAGAAATAATTTGATTTGTATTACCTAGATAAAAATTTCCCTATGTACACTAATAGAATTATTTTAATTTTTGAACTTCAATATGCATTTTATTTGGAAAAAAATTATTTAAAGATATTGCCTTGATAAAGTGTAATTGTAACATATTCATACAGGATTTTCTAAGTCATGCTGGCCAGTCAGTACAGTCAGAATTGGTTTTGACTTTCTTTATGGCAAACCCTGATAATCACTGAACCCTCCACTAAGTGTCATGAAACCAAATTTCTTAGAAATTTGCAATAAGACTTTTAGATTTATTTTCATTATACAATTCTGCTGAATTCTTTATTCTCTTATTGTGTTTATTAATCATAATTTATTCTCTATATACTGCTAATCTGTTACTCATGCTGTCTTTGAAATCTCTAGCTTCAAGCAAACGATTTCAAGCTGTTTACTTCAAGTCCCATGCCAAAAAACATGCAATGAGAACAGCATGTGTTAACATGATCTACTGGAATTGGAGCAATAGGTGGCTTTAACTTCTAATGAACACAATTTGCATTTCATGAAACCTTAATATATTAAAATATCTTGATATATCTTAATACACTTTCCTGATTATTGTAACTGCAGTGTAACTACAAGAGTTGTGTCCATGCAGCAGAAAACACAAAAAGCTCCCTTTCTGGATGCTCTCATGATCTTTTCAAAGCACTCTTGATGTGGAAAGACTTGTGCATGTTTCAGTGTGCACCTCTCAGAGCTGGGTGTGTCACATCAGCAGAGCCCGGGTGTGGTTAGCACCAGGGGAGCTGACACAGGGTTCTGCTTCAGGGATGGCTGAGGCTCATTATCATAACATATCAGTTATAATTACACTTCTGAGAGCAGAAGGATGCTTTGTCACAATCTCCAGGATGCAGAACATTTCAAGACCTATTTGAGCCTCTGAAATAACAAACAGTTACATTGAAAATAGAGTATGGCTCTGTTTGCTGTCCACTGAACTGGTACAGGGGTTTTTTTTATCATAGTTTTTCAAGGTTCCTATTCTCTCTGCTTATGTTTAGGGAAGTTTGCATGATGTTCCATGTCTCACACAGCTTTGCAGCCCAAGTATAGTTTGTATTAAATGTATTTTAAAATTACATTCCCTCCCTAATGTTATTTTTAGGCCCTTTTCCAGGCTCTGACAATAGGTGGAGGAAATAATGAAAAGGATCTGATGAAGGCATTCATTTTTTGGGTGCTGTTGATTTAGTCTTGCTGCAGTCAGTGTGCATTCACCATTGAATCGCCTCCAAATTCAAGCTTTTGCACATCTGAGTAACTCGTGGAAGGCTACAGTCTGATAAACACTTCTTTCAGAGCCTGTGCTGACTCCATCAGTTCCTACATATCTGGAACTCCTTATCTTCATTTCCTTAAAAATAACAAGGGGGAATGGCTTATTTTTCTCTGGATCACTTTTTTCAATCCCATGGCAGACCTGTGAACAGTTTTACTAGCTCAACTGAGGAGATCAGTAAAGGCTACAAGGGTTGATAAGAACTCCTTAAGACAATACTGGTGTTGTGAGTTAAGTTATTCAAAATACACTGCAGAGACTTTCATTCAATTATTCCTTTTTCTGTTATGTGTAAATGTGAACGAAAGAAAGGAACCAACTAGGCAATAATTTTTCTATGTGCACTATTAATTCTTTGAATTCTTTGACAATCCTGCTACTTGTAGTATATAGTTTGTGGGGTTTTGTTTATTTTTGTTTATTTTTTGTTTTGGTTTAGTTTGTTTTTTTTTAGGGTGGTGGGGTTGCTGTCTTCTGAGTGCTTATTATTCTTTCTGCTTCTTGAATTCCTATAGCCTATTTTCCCTTTACTTCAGAATTTGGTATTTTCAGGAAGAATAACCCCAGTGAGGATGTCCTTTCAGTGCAAACCTCCAAATGAGAAGCAAAGTGTACAGCTGGGTATGTTTCCTCTAGCTGTTTATGAATCTTCTTCACATACACAATACTAGTATAACTCACACATCAAATATTTTTCAAGGTCACCTACAATATTCTTCACTTCAAAGACTTTAAATTTGCTGAGGGGTTTTGCTGGACTTTTTCAAGAACAGTTTTTCAAATTTGGAAAAAAGCAGACTTAAAGTTTATTATTAACCTAATTATACTTTTGTCAAAAATAATGACCTCTCCATGTTGCTTGGTTTTGTTTTCTAGTTAGTAAAATATTTTACTACCTGTAGGCTATAGTATCTGTCATTTATTGTAGGAAATGGGATGGAGTAGAGTTCTTCCCATCACAGCTGATGACACCTAATTATAAACCAGAAAATAGAACTCCCTGGGGAAGAAGAGAATTCAGATCATGCTCAAGTGCAATTGTTTGAGGCTATTCTGGATGGTGTGGGTATTTTTGAGCTCTATTAATAATAAATGAACTAATGTTGTAGCTCCACAATTTGCAAACAAGCTCATCTGACCATGAGAAGATGTTGGCTTTCTGGCAATATTAAAAGTATATAAATATTAATATCTTAAGAAAAAATAAAAACGATTCTTCTCACTGTAAGATGGTTAAAAGTACAGAAGATGTAATGAAAAACATTACAAGTATCAGGCATTGCAATAGATGTACAGTAACTTTGTAAGCCTTTGCACATAACCTCTTGGTGTACCTTTTATACATTTCTAAAGGCTAAATTATTACCACAATTCCAGGTAAGATAAAAAGAGAAGAGCTCCATGTAAAAGGGTACTTACCACATTCACTTCTTAATTTTATGTCAAGAGACAGACAGAAGCTCACACAAATTCCAGTAAGTGCCTTCTAAACACTTGGACCCAGATCTAATTTGTTGATAGTTATAAAGCTTGTTAGCATTTTGTTTGGGGCTATACTTACTTTCTTATATAAATAATTCCACATAAATTTTACCATTCCTATCATGAAAATTAATTTATACTTTATATTCTATAGCTTCCACAGCTCTGAAAGTCTTATATTCTTATTTTCCTGGTGGGTCTGGCAATACTGTGCAAGCTTTTTTCTTTCTGTACAGCTAAGCTGTCAGTTACACCAAACAGAGATATATTTTTATCTCTGGATTCAACCAGTGTAACTAGGGACTGTAAAAGATTTTAAAAATGAAAGAAAAAAAATAGACAAAATAACAACATGAGATAATTTCTTCCCTAACAGTGTATTGAGTAATTCTATTCAGTAGCATAAACACATATCTTTATCATCACACAGTTTCATGTGACTACTCATTTATTTATATATCAGACAGGACACTTGGGAGCATATTACAACATCCTTCATCAAGGAGGTCATTGTTTCTTTTCAGGAACATACCTTTGCTTTGTCTTGATGATGAATAATTTGCCCTGCTCTTGTTTTGTAGTGTGCTGTTCTGTTTCATGCATGGACATACATGTGCACACACATAGGTATGTGCACAGACTACTTCAAAATGTTCCTGGTTAGAACATCATCAGCTAAAATGCCCTGCCTTAAGTGGTCCTAATTATTCTATACATACTCCTACGTAGCAGCTAGAGTAGAACTGTGTGATCTCCAAAATTCTAGACATCCATCTCATTTCTAACAAGGCATTAATGGGGTCAAAGCATCACCCTCATTCACTGAACAGCATTAAACGTGAATAATTAGCCATAGTTTCCCTATATTTAAAACAGCTAAAGGAATCTCTATACCAGTAATTTATTTAAACCATTAATAGTGAAATGGTAATATTGAATCTATTAATAATTTCCATTTTATTAATTTCTGTTTTACTTTTCCGAATCAGAAGTGTAAACCTATCCTACTTACAGCACTTTTCAGAAACCTGAGGGAGTTATCTACTTTCTTTTAATTATGATAAAGGATGATGCCCATTGCAGTTCCCATTGAAGAGGGAAAGGCATATTTTTGGGGGGATATTTCAAAGAGGAAAAGAAAAAAAAATCAGAAAGTCTGTAGGTCAGCGTTGGTATCACCAATAATCTATGAAAGATGTACTAAACACACCTTTCTCCATTGAAAACAAATGTGCAGGGCATGCTCAGGGCATCTGCAGGGCTAAATGCAGATGTCCTTAGCCATGAAGGGCTGGGTTTGATACCACTGAAGCTCATTCCTGCCTTCCTGAGGTCAAATGACTTTCCTGAACACTGCAAGCTGGCTTTCAAGCAGGTACTATTCCACACACACATACCTTACAAAGCAGTTCCCCTTTTCAGTTCCAGGGCTGTCTGCTGAATAAGTTAAAATTAGATGGTCTGCACTTTTTGTCTTTAAGGGATTAATGCTACTGAGTAGATAAATGAATGAACTTCAATAAATGCCTTTGTGTTTCTAAAAACTAAAATAGCTTCTTCATGTCCAGCGTTGTTTAGGGGTATGCTTCATTTGGACAAAAGAACAAAGGTAGATTTTTACTTTAAAAATGCAACCAAAATTGCAATATTTTAACTCTGTAAAGCCTACATGGACTGAAGCTGACTTTTTTCCTCACAACTTTTCTAAACTGACAAGAAGAAAATTCCCTGGTTTTGCTTGCTACTATTTTCACAGTGCTAAACTGCAGCCAACATAATATCAAAGCTTCAAGTGAAAGTCAGTGTGCCAGGTCTTTCTTCTCAGTTTAAAATCCCTGACAGTAGAGCGAATATCGATGACAGCATTAAATGTCTTCTGGCAGGGCTTTGCTAAACCTGGGGGAAAAAAAATCAAAAAAAGAAAAAAAAAAGTCTAACCACTCAGTAAAACCATGCATGAATCTTTAAAGTCAGTACAAGAGGAAAAAAAAAAGCTCCTTCTTTGCAAATTGAAACATGAAATAATTGAAAGCTCTCTACCTTTTCTTTCTTTTTTTAACTCTTTATGGAATGGCAATCAACAAAGGAGGCTAACTGAATAAAATACATAATGGCAGTATGTGTAAAGCAGAACATGATATACTAATTTTAGGACAGTATTGAATTTTTAGTAGATACTTTTTCTGGTATTTAAGGGATACTGAATAGAATGACAGGGAAAAAATGGCAGATATTGCTCTAATAACTCCCTTAACAGCTTTCTGAGGAACACTCTGAAAAACACATTAAATTTGAACAAGACACTTAAAACTGCTTCTGCTGAAAAATGTGTGGTTCTTTTATATACTGGTTTTAATAAACACAGCAGAATACTAAACATGAAAAAGTCATATGCCCTGGTTACTGGTATTGGGTGCAAAGTGAAATGATTTTTCCAGTACTGGCAGTCTGGACAGGAATATAAAGATACTTAATACAACTGCTAGTGCCATAGCAGGTCATAATGCAGTGGAGAAAAAAAGTGCCCTATCCAGGACCATATATTTATTTCTGTCTGTTTTATTCTTCAAATTCTCTAAGTAACTCCAGGAGCAAATTGTGTTCCACACTTGAGAAGTATATTTATTTTGCTTTTGTACCAGAACTCAGTAGCTATTGTGGGAAGTCAGCTAACATACAAGAAAATAGCAGTATAGGATGATACCTGTGCATGCATTTGGTTTTGAATGAGCAAATATAGTGAGTCTACAAATGCTGTCAGGCATTTAAACTACCCTTCTCAAGTATTTATTCAGAGCTCATTTTCATAGAACAGGGGAGGCTATAGTTACTAGACTCTAGGCAAAGCCAGAATAGCAAGTATATTTTCACAGGTAAAGATGAAGATTGTTTTAGCCTCAGAGTTGCTATTCTTGATAAAGCTGTTGCTCTTTGTACAGATTTATGGTTAAGACACAGGTTATTTACAGTGCTGTTGTTAAATACTACTGCAGTTTGACCACGATTTACCTTATAGTTTATACAAAATACCAGGTGGTATTTTACAGTAGCCAGGGAAATATTGCCACTGTTCACTGTAGCCTTCAGACTCTGACATCACTTATGATTCACCTGAAGATGAGAAGTTATGGAGCAGAAAAGCCCTTTGTTCATGCAACTTCCCCTGGCATCCCATGGCACTGGTATCAGCTTGTTATCAAACCAGGTCTGTTTTCAACTGTGGGGAAATTTTGGTTAGAAACAAGTCATTCACTCATTAAGATTAACCTTCATGATTTCTTGATGGTTTAATAGCTATTGGCCTGACACCCTTCTCAGAAACTACCCACTGTAGTAGTGAGGCACATTTCAGGTGTCATTCTTTAGCAACCCAGTAGGAACATATATCCTCCCTCTTAACACAAACTGCAAGAAACTTGTTTAGAATATGTTAACTAGAAATAGGAGTCCATAAGAAGCTATAGAGAAATAATATTAGAAAGATCTCTGCCAACAGCATCAAGCAACAAATTATAAAGTAGCAGCAGGTAAATGTGAAATTCTTACATTTCTAGGTATCTAAACAGGCAGTGTTGAGGAAGACTGAATACCTAAATGTGCAGAAACTTCAGTAATAGTCCACAGAAATAAATATTCCTATGATAAATATAGAACAACCTCATATTTTCTTCCAGTAGAATGGCAGGTACTTTCTAAAAAGATGTGAGTGAATGAGGCAGTGTTTAGGGGTACGTTTCTCCTCTGACTACCTACAGTAGGCTCTCAAGTCCTAATACACCTGTTTGTGAATTTCAACAGAAGCTTGAGGTAGAAGCACTATCATTATGTATTAAAAGTATATTTTCTTGTATATATATCTATGGATCATTCACAGTAAGTGAATCACCTGCAGCTCCCGTTGATTTGAAAAAGTATGTTCAGGCTCAGTACATCTGAAAACAATAATTAACCAAACAACTTTGATCATTTGCAATGTTATTTCTCCTGGGTCTTTCTTCTCGAGTTCCTTCCCCAGTAATGAAAATATTTGGCTACTGTGTGCACACAAACTCACAAGGCAGCACTGGCAGTCTCATCAGATTTTCCTCTTTAAATCTTCCCCTCTCTAGCTCCATGCCCCATCTCCCCCAGACAAACAAAAAGTTAGGTTCCTAAAAGTTACCTTGTTGGTCCATTATTCTGTGATTTTGAGATGAAGAGATTTGTGGTTACTGAGCTCCTTTTGAATATTGCAATGTGAAAGTGGATGGTGTTTTGCTCTGTCTGAAAAGATGGTGATGGGAGACCGCAGAGGTGCTAATCCACAGGCAGATACATCTATCTGAAGTGGGAAGCAGCCCTAGCTCTCCCCCTCGACTGACAACATTTATTTCTCCAAACACATGGATATTCTGAATCTCTCTTGAATGGTGTATATATATATATATCCTGAATGGGAGACTTGTTCCTTGCTGACATGTTTGCAGCCTAGAATATTAATATAAGCTGCTTAAAGGTATTTAGGATCCTGACACAAATCTGCTGGTGGACTAAAGAGGACCAATGCTACTTCAACATTCTGTGTGCAAATGGTGGTGGCCCTGGAGCAGCAAATGCACGCTCTGCTCTGCCACCTCTGTTGTCAGGGGGTGCTTGGTGCAGTATTCACCTGAGCTGTGCTAACCCATATGTTATTACATAATTGTCTGCATTCCAGACATGTTCCAAATAGTTTCATTAACAAATACACAGAGTTTCTGGTTAAATTACAGGGGAAAAAAACCCTAAACAACAAACCATCAAATATTGAAACGCATGTCATACAACTAAAGTACTTAAAAAGTTAAAATTTCATTTCATAAAAAAGAGATGACTCTTCTTTCCAGTTCTGCTTTTCACAATATAAGCTATCTAAATATATTCCTTCACAGTGCACTCAATTGTATAAAGAACATAAACTTTGCTCCAGAAATAGTAATTTTTTCTTTTCTTTAAGAATATATATTAGGTCTGTCTGCTTTTCTTCAGTCATTCGGATAATTTAGCTGATAATAGACATAGTGATTTCATGGAAATGATTAATGCTATAATCTGAAGAAAGGCTGTCAAGCATAAAAATGATAGGGAGGAGATACAGAAATGTCATTTCCCACTGAACAGTCCTCCTGAAGTAAAATTAATCTAATAGATTTATGTTAATGGCTCAGGGATCTCAGATCTAAGAACAGAGAACTGGTGGATTAGCATGAGGACTGTAGGAATATAGGCATCCTCTGGTACAGATTAGCCATTTCAATTCCTAGGAGGTGTTTTACTTCCATTTTAAAATCAGGATATACCCTATAAACCCTAAAGTAGGTTTAATAGTGTGTTGATAATTTCTTTTTATTGCCTCAATATTTTTTTGGAATAAGGCCTTTACTCTATAATCTAGCTCTGACATGTCAAACCTTGGTCTTGATACAAACAGCATAGATTTCATGCAGGGAATAAACTGGATTAATTTCTGATCTAAGTTAATGCTTCTAAAAAGTAAAAATATTTCTAATTTCTTTAAATCAGAAGGAAATAAAACCCATTGTATTCACCTGAATTACCATCACTGTGTGCAATAGGTGTGAAGCAGTTCTTATCTGACTGGGTTGAGAAGAGGATTTTGGCTTATTTTAATAAATCATTATTAAGAGACATAGGAGAATCTACTTCCATTTTTCTTGGAACTTTGCTTTTATTCCTATTAGAACTGTAGAAGTAATAACGTAAGTCTTAGTAGTAGTACTAAAAAACAGTGATATGGCTCACAATTAGGTCAGGATGAATATCTTTGAATTGTTAACTGAAAAATCAGTTGATGGATTTTACTGAAATGTCCCAAAATTCACCAAATACCATTTCCATTTGTATAAATATTTGTCTATAACTGTTCCTCCAGAGTAAAGACAAATAGCATGCTTCAATAATAAAATACTGCCATTACACAATTCCACTGCTAACTATACAGGTAATCTTTGATTGCAGAACAAAGAAAGATTACATTGAAGAAATGAATTAGAGTACATCAGGTGGTTATTGGTGGTGTTTGGTCCAATATGTGCACTGCTAGGCACAGAAATTGGTAAAAATCAAGTAATTTTCATAATAATTAAAAAAAATACATTCGCTTTGTATTTCATCCAGTGAAGCTCTCAATTTAATTATTAGTATTTTCCTTTCATCATAAATGGATTTGAATACAAATCATTATTGATTCTAAATGAAGCATATGCTAAAAGTCAAACTATTTTAGTTTTAGCAAAAGGTCTGTTTAATCGGAGAATATTGATTTTTGTATATTTTTTAATACGGTCTATATATTAAGCAAATATATTAAATGTTTTTTCAGCTCATAATAGACAGTACTATCAATAGATGACAGCACAGAAATACATTCATGCATGTTATGTCAGAGAAATTGAATTTCCTTACTCGTTTCATTTGCACTTCTCTCCATATATTGCAATCCTTTGTCTGTGTCTCTATTTTAATGCAGGAAGCAGATTTACCCAAAGAATGAGCGCTGTCAAACCTCATAGATTTTAATATCCAAACATCTCTTGGAATAGTAATGAAAACTTCCAAACAGGTGTTTTGCTAAGTCTAGTGAGAAAATAAATTTTTCATGTAGGTTTATAGACGGCTGAGACTTGGTTGCAGCTTTTTCTTGTCCTGGTTGAAATATATTAATAATAACATCAATGCCAATTATAACTGAATAAATTGATTTTTTTTCCTCCCTTATTTTCATATCTATGCTTTGAATTATGGGTCAAAAGAACTAATCTTTAATTCTTAATGCCTCCAGGCATCTAAGCCATTAACTGTGAGCAGTCACTAATAGAAACTGTTGGTGGTCATCAGATAACACGTGTGGTGTCAAGTGTTTCCCTTAACCAAGGGGTGATGGTGGCAACGCGGGGAGAACTTCTCTCGTTGGCCACCAAAAATCCCAAGCCAAGAGGGCAGGGGTTGTGACCAGGGCTCAGCCTCCTGCAACAAGAGGTGGTGACACAGCCAGAGGTGCTTTGGGAGCACGCTGGTGTCCAGCTCTCTGGCCGCAGTCAGTGCCAGAAGTGGTGGATGGGGACTCGAGCAACCTACCCTAGTGGAAGATTTCCCTGCTCATGGCAGGAGGGTTGGAACTAAATTCTATTGAAAAGTCTCTTCCAACATGTTGGCTAAAATACTAATGGAATGCCTCTGAAGGAAAGGTGTTCCCCAATACTTGAAGCTCCTGAGACAGCCAAATGATGGCAGGAGTAAAGACACATAAGTCAAATAATTATCTTCTTCTTCCTCCCAAGAGCTAGATAGCAGCTTATTGCCATGGCTTGCATTAAAATCCTTTGTCCAGAGATTTCCCCGTTACATTATTTCAGTTAAATGTCTCTCATTTACTCGGCTGGGGATCAGAATGAAATGCTAATAAGAGCAATGCCACAGCAGCTCTTTGTAAAGGATAAAACACTGGTGTGTTTGATATAGTCTGTTGCTAACCTTATCCTATAGTTCTGTATTTCACATGGCTGCTTTGTGATTAAACTGACATTGTTTCTGTCATCAGCATTAGGCTGCCCACAGGGGCACTCCACACAATGCACTGATAATTATTATTTTTATACAGCCAGAGGTGCCTCAAGAAAAAACTCCTAAAGCCACTCTCACTTTGTCAAAAATATTACTGAATATGTTGATAGTAACATAGAAATGAAAACAGAAAGGCTGCTGGATGGTTCTCTCCAGGAAGTTTAGATTTTTTTCTGCTATTAGGAGCTATCACAAATCTTTATGAGAACCAAGAATATAATATAAAGTACAATCCCAATTATTTTAAACATAAAACATGCTTGCAACATAATCATACACTAGAATCCTCCCCTCAGTATGAACTCATAGGAGTAGAAAACATTTCTAAAAAACCCTGTAGTTAAAAATATTATTTGCATGTTTTCACATATTATAAACAGATCCAGTTATTTTTTAAGCATCAATAAGATACAATAGAGATATAGCAAAGTCTAAGTAGACTCACTTTCTGTTTACCTATTTTAACTGAGATGTTAATGTCACCTTACGGTAATTTTTTCCTCTTAAAGTAATTCTGCTGAAATCTCCATCTTCAGCTATTATTCATTCTACTTCAAACAAAGACTTCTGTTTACCACGGGACAGGATGGCACGATGTGTTTAGCTCCAAAGCCACACTGTGCTAGTGAAAGAATGCAGCACCACTGGAGTTAAAAAACGAAATTTCCTCAGAGTTCACATACCCTTCCAGCTAAAATGTGGTTTGATGTCTCATGGTCAACTCATGTACTGGAGATTAAGTTAATTAAGAATTGCCCTAGTCTATTAAAGCTCCCTGTAGACTAATTATTAAAGTGCCTTGGACCATTATAAAGCTACAGCAATAGAAAGTCACAAAAAGGGTTGCTGATATTATGAGCACCCCAGTACCCAGTAGATTATCTTCTGTACTGAACAACTTCTACAGTAGAAGGCAGTTGCCTTTTCCAATGCTTTTCTGCCATCTAAGGAACAGAAAAAACACACCAATAGGAAACCTGCATATTCAATAGTGTTTCTTATTTATGTATATTCACAACTATATTTAGTACTTTCAAACTCCTTATAGGTGGGAAGGGTCCTCTTTCTAATTTCCCACTATTGTGTGGTTTTTCTGGATTGAGTCAGCATGCTTACAAGGCTTAGGGATTTAAAAAACTCTAATTATGAAATAATATATAACATCTTTAGACAGAATTTATCACAGAAGTACTGAAGCTGTCTACAAGGTCAATGCTTAGAAATGACAGGACTTTTTCATATATAAGCATGAGCTTTTCCTGTGGTTTTTTTCTTTCCTCAAGAAATCTGAAAAAATCTGGTCAATCTAATTGACTTCTTTCTTGTGTTTTGCAGTTGTGCTATGTGATTTACCAGTTCTGTTCACTTGATAAATATGGGCCATTTCAGGCTGTACCCTATGGATGAGAATGTCCTCTCTCTCACAGGCACACACAGTATGGACAAGGTGAAAGTAATTTCATTTTACAGTCAGACTATTTAATTTGAGATACACAGAAAGAAACTTCTGTATTTAAAATACAAATTACTCTTCTGATCTTTCCATAATATCAACTTATCATTTAATTATTAATAGTCTTTGTTAATCATAAATTATGTATTATAAATTATGCTTTTACAGTTTTAAACAGATACAATATCAGATTGATTTGACAAAAATAACCCTCTTACCTTTAATTGTGGATTTGCATATATTTGCAGTGCAGAAATATTTTACAGTAGTTTATTAATCAGTGGTAGAGACAAAAAACATGATAGTTAGCTGAATGACACTAGCCTAATTTTAGTAAATTACAGCCATCTCTACATGCAAGAGTGTGTCCTATTAAAATGCATTATTTCAGATTTAGAATGGCTGAAAGACTCACCTAGAGCAATTCAGTAACGGATTTGTGGAGTCTTGTACATGCAGATCCAAAGCTGACAAATCCTGTTTGAAATAGAAATCTAGGATCAGATTTGAAGATTGACTCCAATCAGCACTCAGGACTCTCCTCTTGCCCACCCAGATAGTCACCTTCTGGTCAAATGCTGTCAGGTTGGGCAAAAATTATCTCCCCTTAGTACATCCATGCTGACTAGTCCAAATAACTTCCTCGTACTTTACTTTTTTTTGTTGCCAAGTGGGTTGGCTCAAACCGTGACACTGAGTCACTCACCAGCTCTTCATGGTGAGAAACAATGAAGAATGAAAACAAAAGCAACCTTCCTGAGGAAAATCCCTTTCTTCTGTTTCCTGAGACAACAGTATAGGGAAGAGGATTAGATTTATCCCTTTTATAGATTGTTGCAAAAGATACCCGAAGCTGCTTACAGAAACAGAAACTTTGACAGGACTTTTGAAGGGAATGGGAAAGTTTTGTTATAGAAAAAGGTCAACATCTTGCTCTAAAAGCTGTCAGCAAGTCAATGGACTGAAGATGGGCAGAGACACTTGTCATTGATTTCATTCATTGACTTGCTGGTGTAAGCTGGGAAGAGAGGAAGCTGAGAAAGGTGAAAATAATAAAAAGCTAAACATTTCCTCGTATTTTATAGATTATTTGAATTGATTTATCACATACAGATATCACTACATGGAAATGTCTGTATTGCTTGTACATCATCCATGGATGTGAGGCAGAACTGTCACCTGTAGCTGATTCTCACAATACCCTTTAAAGGAATGGCTTGTGAGACTTTTGGTTCAGTTTGTGTGGTGGATGTCTAGTCTGAACTAAGCATCTGGGATCACTCTGTAAAGAATAAAGACAGTGGCACTTCTAGAAGGTGTCATTTAGCCTAACAAACAGCTGTCTTCAGAGAGAACTCAGTGCTAAGTACTTAATCTGTCTCTATTGACTGCCTAGCTAATCTTAATGATTAGCCTGCACTACTTACCTAACTTCTTCATGTCACCTCCAAGTGAGGTGAAACCTACTATCAGTATCAGTGGAGGACTTCAGTGCATATAACTGAGGCAGAAATACTTTTTTTCTTCCAGAAGTGACTATATTGCTCCATTAATGTTGACAGATTTCACCTAGTTAGCTTAGACTTAATATTTAGATATCTGAATTTCTAGTAAATGCTTATTAACCTTAGTAGCAAACGAAAAAAAAACCAAAACAAAATCTGATTTTGCAGCTGACATTGCCCCTTTAACTATAACTGAAGGAAATTATTTGGTTTAGATGTAAGCCCCAGCATTTGGTTGTTTGTGCAGACAACTGCATCTCACTACTACTTCCTGATAAATTTATCTGCTTACTGGTTTTGCCAGTATGACTTGGGGTTGTTTTTATTTTGCATTCCAGTTAGGGTGGAATCAAACCAACTTTGAAAGATCCAGGTATCTTTCACTATATAGGGTTTTGTGGCACCTCTTTTCATATCCAGACATCACCTGCTTTGTAGAAGTGTGTCAGAGATGCCAGTAATTAAAATTACAATGCAAATCAATTTCATAGTACTATACACATGTTTTGGTTCCAACTTGTTAAAAAACAAACCCTGTTTTTATGGTTTTATTTGTCTAATATGAAAGAAATTTATAACTATTTTAACTGAATTTTCCAATTAATGAGTATTGAAAAAAAAAAAACAGAAATGTTTTCCCTTTCTTTTTTTCTGAAGTTAACTTACTTCAATATGGATTGACCCATTGATTGCTCTCTAGCTTAAAGATTATTTTGCAGAGAATATATGTACTTAACTGCAAGTGTTATGACTTCCCCAGAGAAAATATAAATCTCAAAACGGAGCAGTACAGAGCAAAACAAATTCTGAAGAAATATAAACCAATGTCTACTCTGCAGTTAACACCCCCTCTGAGAGACATTCCTTACACAGGATTTTTTCCCTGCACACGCTGCAGCCAAACTGCATTTCTGGTTAGGGGTGATGAGCTTGGACATATGCCAAAAAGAGGCTTAGGAGAAATAAAAGAAGGATCACTTATAAACTTGATTAAATATCATAACACTGTCCTGCACTCCATCCTTGTGCCCAGAGGAGCACACCCACACTCAGGATGCATGCTCACACGGATTGAGCACTGTGTTTTACTCAGATGTAAAGTGTCATTCAACCTGAAATGTTCCCCTGTTGCCTTATAGAAATATCATCAAAGCATTATTGCTAGAAATCTTTCTTTGGTGACAGAAAAGTTACTTGCTTCTTATTTTGAAGTGGCTCCTGCACATTCTGCTAATGGGATCCATCACTGAAAATTCATACCTATCCTGGTGATTAGTATGTCTAGAGGCACAACTTACCTAAGGACACACAGAAGTTAATTAATCATTAATATTGTAGACAAATCTCAAGTTTTCTTGGTGGCAAATGTGGGTTTTAATTAGCATTTTATTGCATTGCTTGGAAAGAGATAGAGTGCAAATACTAAATAATGCAAATTTAATATACCATAGAGCATATATGGTATTGCTATAATTCAGTGAAGACTATTAAAAGTTCATGAATTTTTAAATATTATTTCTGTGCTTGTTAAACTGTCAGTTAAAAAGTATGATGGCTTGCTCTGTAACTCCAACTGATCTTGGTAGGAATTCAAACTCTCTTCCCCTGTTCTGAAACCCACAGAAGACAATAACCATTCTGAAGAATTAATATCCTATTATCATTCTGTGTGGCATCTCAGAGGCACTCCTGAAGATGTACTACTTCTTCCACAACTGATAGCTCCAAAGGAGGAAAGTGACAGTCCCCAAATGATAATATCCCTAAATACATTTCTCTCAGTCTTCCCCAAATGATAGAGAAGTTCATGTAACAAATGCTGCCAATAAACTCTACAATGCTGCATCACTTACAAGCTCTGCCAAGCCTAGATCTCTACTACAATTTTAAATCATGATTAGGCAGAAAGTTATGACAGCTTTATGATCCCACAAATGATTCCACAACTTCCATGAGACCACAGGTGGAAAATATGGAATGTCATCCTGCTTGGACATCACTGAAATACGGAAAGAGGGCTAATAGGTAATTAAAAATTAAATTATTAGAAACAAACTTTTGTATGTTACAAATAAAGTGTTACGGCTAAACAGATGTCTATGCCAAAGATTAGAGCTGTTGCCTTTCAGAGGAGCTATAGAGCAGAAATGGCACGGTGGGAAATGGGTGATAATCTCCCCCTGAAGAAGGAAATCTGTTTACTAGTCTTCCCAAACCCTTCACAGTGAGCAACGATCTCAGCTTGGTAATATTTCTTCCGTAATATGAAATATTCCATGAACAGATTAAAAAATGTGTCCGAAGGCAAAGAAGAGCACAGCCTAGGTAGATTGTATTCAGTCAGCAGATGTTTGAAGGAAAAAAAACCTCAAAAGTCTAATTTAATTTCAGATGATTTCTGTGTAATTGTTCAACTTGCAATCGGTGTGATATAAATAGTGACTGCAGTCTGCTAAACGCCTTTACACAACTAACATACAACTACTCAAGGCAATTTATCAATTTAACAATAAACAACAACTGTAAAATCACTAAAAGCAGCTAATATCATGAAGAAAAAAAAGATACCTGTGGCAGCACATCATCAGGAAATGCCTGCTTTTCTTTTTCTAGAGGTCTTCATTTCTATTATGTAATTTGTGTTACCATCTGGATTAATCTTTGTGGAATTCTCGACACGTTGAACTAGAAAACAAACAAAATATAAATAGATTTAAAATAAAAAAAACAAACCAGCTTTCAAAATGTCTACAATTGCAAGCTACTTAAAATATCCTATTTATTTTACATACCTACCAAAATACACACAAATACACAACCTGGCCCGAGCATCAGGCTTTAAAGAAACCTTTGGCCCTTAACAATATACATTGTTAAGTACTTTTTTTTAAATTTCTCTTCAAAGCTTCTGTCCGTGTTGATGCTGAAACGTATTATGAGATGCATTCATTATTTAAGCACAAACACCTTCATTGGAGTTGCATTAGGATGCTCAGCTGTGACAATACTTATATATTAGGGTATCCCTTATATTTTGTGTCTTTTTCTACTAATCCAGTAACCAATCTATGTCTGGAGACAAAGGGAGTACCATGATTTCCAGATGAGAATCCTTTCCAGTCTAACCCATTTAAATCTTTTGAGATCAATAGGTGACACAGGCATCTGAAGTTCTATGTTGATGTAAAGTAAAAGACCACACAGATGGAAGGCAATAAAATATTATTGTGATGCTAGTATTGAATTGCATATGGAATTTGAGCGTGTTTCTTTTCTGTAGCTCACAGACCCAAACTATATCCTGAAACTAAAAGAAATTACACATTTCAAATACCAATATCCTACATGGAACTCATGGTATCTGCCATACAGGCACACCAAGAATTTACATTTAATCTCTGACCTTTGTCTGGTTTAATTAGTTTAAAAGCTTGTTTGCAGTGTGTGATTCTCTCAGACCTGTAGTCATTCATTATACATGGTGTGTTTCTTTAATGGAACTCACTCACAATCTGTATTTCTGAAAACACAAATGAGGTGCAGTGCCCATACTATATCTTTCTTTAGTTACTGTGAGTCAGAGCTGTCTGCTTTGACTTGGAAACAGTTGTGTGAGGAGTTCTGTGCTCCCTCTCCTCCGATTGCAGCCTGTGCCCTTTAGCAGTGAGGCTCCATCAGCCTAATTCTTATCTACAGCTTACATCTGCTTTTAGTGATTTGCTTCTTACAGTCCAGCAAGTTCAGGATCTTCCTGCTGCTTGATAAGTGAGAAATCCATTTGTGTAATAACTAGTAAAATCAAATTAAGGAGGTAGAAAACAGAATTACATTTCCATTCTATTTGACTGCCATCAGAACTAATTAGTGTGGTTTGCCTCGATGTCCATGTTGGTTATTGTTATACAGGGCAGTAGAAGTACGAATCACCCTCCTAAAATGTATCTTAATGCATCTAAATATTATTCCATTAATAGAGGATCTTAACAGTTTTTTGTCCATCATTATCCATTTTTATTCATTTTTTCTCAAAGGATTTTTAAAAAATATAACAAAGCATAACAAAAAAATAGATCTTAAAGTGTTTTATAATTTACATTTTAGATTGCTGAAAGTTATAAATATATGGGTGAATAATTCCCATTTATTCAAACAATGGATGTACCATTCTATAACTGAAGTTGCTTAGACCTTTTCTTGTGAATTTGAGATTAAGTTAGTGGTCCTAACCTAAGTAATAAATTAAAATTATTCCCCTTTTATAACCTTTATTTTTTTCTTACTGAGTGTAATAAATTTAGTACAACCCATCAGGTGAAAGGGGAAAGTGATTTTTAAACTGTTAAGAAACTAGTATAGCTGTCACTGCAGATAATATGGAAATATCTAAGCACTTTAGGGCAAAAAATACTGTATCTGATGGAAAAGAGGGAGTCAAGAAGTCAAACCAGGCAGATACAAACAGCTAAACCCAATTTAACACCATATGTGAACTGAGAATATTGACTAGCATGTCATGAAAAGAAAATGCCTGAGGAAGCCTCTCTGAATAGATGTTACTTTCTTTAGCAATAGTGACTCATCCACAACAGTTTCATGAGGTTTTTGCTTCCTTATCTCCATTTTTGTTTGCAAATAAAATCAGATTATATTAATAGGACAAAATCTTCAGATGACCCTAACTGTAAGAAACAAAGCTACAAAGATTTACATGTGTGAAAAACCTCTGAATGAATATATATATAATACATTCACATAAAAAATAATTCATAGGAAAATTAATCTCATTGCTTTAAATAAGCTCATTACCATTATAGGAAAAACAGAATTATCACAGTAAATAAAGCATTTGCCTATACAGAATTTCTCAGTTTGGTATTCCAGTCATATATACTCTCCATATGTGCACAGGCATTAAAACATGCACTAAATGTGTAGCTACACCTTTTCTATAAATATCATGTATACATAAATATACATGTGCAGAATAAACATGCATACACTAATAACTGTATAGCTACATATAAATCAAATAAGAGTTACAACTATCTGTACTTTTAACATGTTTTGTTTTGTTCAAATAGCCTGATGGAAAGCTTTTCAAAGCAGTTGAGAATCTGGATTGAGTATGAGAAATTTAAAAAAGAAAGTTTCAGATAAAGAACCAATTTTATATATATTACGTTCTGTTAAGGTAACAGATAATTCTGCATAAATATAACAGTATACAGCTCCTCATACATAAATCAAAAGGAAAATACAATTCCCTAAGTATTCTAATTTGGTTTTTGTTTGGTTTGTTGGGTTTTTTTTAAGCCCAGTGGCATGTAGGCTTTAGTTGAACTCTTTCAGATCAAAACTGAAGTATCATCACCAAATGATACTTCATCACCAGTCAAATATATTTATGCAATTCACACTCAATAAAATTAGTGTCTTTGAGGATCTGGATTATAACTCCACCCACCAGGTCAGTCATCAAATGGTCTGAGTAGTTTTGAAGGTATTCAAGGGACAGTAGTCTGTCCTCCACAGTCAGACCAGTGGTTTTTTCACAGTACTTTTCCTGAATAATTTAGTATTTTTTTAAAGAAAATATGGTAACAATTTCTGTTTTTCACTTAGAAAAATATTTCTGCAGGTGGATATAGTTATATGTCCAGCTAATAAACGTAAGTCTCTCACAACAGAGATTCTGGTTTATTAGTGAGTCTCCCGGGTGTTATAAAATAGCAACTAATAAATGTAAGTTTATTATAGAATTGGAAGAAAAAGCCCCTAGGAAGGACCTCAAAAGACTGTGATCAATCCCTCTTGACTAAAATAAGATTACTTGTATTCAAAATCAAACTTGAGGGCATCAAATTATTTCTATAGCTCTCCTTTTAAGGCTATTTCTCTGCACTCTCATGTAACCTATTCCACTCTGAACAGAAATTATAATTAGAACGTTTTTTTCTGAAGATCATATTTAAATATTCTTTGTAATTTAGTAAGCTGGTAGCTTTTTTGTTTTCTAAGACATCTCCTTTATAAGGACAACATATTTTTTAAGGTTATTATCATGGCCCCATTTTTTCTCTCATTCTGTACATCCAATTCCTTCAATCTGTATAATAAAAAAAATATATATATTTTAAAGGCAAATTGGCAACCTTTGCTTTTTTCTCATTAGTTCTATATTCCGTTTGTCTGGGATTTCCAAGTCATTCAGGATCTTAATGACAGCAGCATGTCCAGTGGCTCTCCTTGATATCAGACAGTCACAGACATAAGGATGCATGTCCCTTTTGGTTTAGAATGCATGTGGTATGTCCCAGCATAAATAATAATTCCTTTTTAGACAGAAATGTTCTCCTCCACGCGATACAAAATGCTTCTCAAGTGGAAGTGCATCCTGGAATGTAGCTGCCTTTTTTTTTGTGCCACAGCAGCACATCAAGTCTTGTTTAATGTGTGGCCCTGCTGCAGTTGGACATTCTTGCTGGCATCATTAATGCCTGCACAGACACTTTCATTTCAGATCTGCACACATTTTATTGATGCCTCTTAATTGGGACATTTCCTGCTTTGTTTGTATTGATGACTTAAGTTCAGTTTTCCATTCTCCCATCATCACACCGAGTTCTGATCTTCCAAAGCACTTCTAACCCCTCTTACACAATCATGTCTACACATGGGTGCATCAGCTGCTACCACAAGAATGAGAATATTAAACAGAAGCAGCACAGAACACAGCCTAGAAGGACCTCACTTGAAATCTTTCCAGCAGTGAATCAGTAATCAACACCCAGTGTGGGTTTTCATCCAGCTAATACTAATTACTCATATATTTTCTTTTACTTGCCTTCTTTCATTTTTATCTTTCTTTGCCTGCAGTTTTAAGTATTTTCTTCCTTTCAGAAGTTCTCAGGCATGACCAACGGTTCAGATTATTTAGTTTTTAATGTAATATTGGTTTCTTTATTCCCTCTGTTAATCAAGCACTTTAGACTTGACCTAGTATTCCTCAATGTCTTCTTCCCCTATTCTAGCCTACAGTCTTATTTCTGTGCTAAGATTAGTGTTGTTATGTGTTTGAACACAATTAATTTTGTAAAGACTGAAGGAATTTCTACTTAAACCTCCTTTGTTCAAATCCTAATTTATTCTCTTTCCCTTAAGTAATTAACCTATATATATTACTATGCTTTATAATACATTCATAAAAACTTTTTATCTTTTCCTTCCATTACAAAGAACTCATTTTGTCTCTTAGTCTTTCTAATTTTATCCTTTTTTTTAAATAGAGGTACATTATATAATGAAAACCATCAACAAAGGAACAATGAGTTATGAAGAGCCACATACTATAAATGTAATGAAAGCCAAACTATTTAACTGGACTTTCCATTTGAGTAGGATGATAGAAGATGTGTCTGTGAGAACAAAGAATGGATTCAAAGAGAATGGAAGGAAAAAAAAAGAAATTGCAGAAGAACAATTGAAGAAAATCTGTTATCTACAACAGCAGGCAGGATTCTGAAATCTTATTACTCTGCTGTGAGCAACTATCTATGAAATTTATGAGCAAATCTTTGAAATATGAATACAAAAACCAGAGCACATACAGAATTTCCTAGACCAGCATAGAAAATTTCCACAAAGAAAGAAAAGGAAAAAAAAAGTATTTAAGTTAAAATGTTTTGTCTCTTTTCACCTTATATATATATGTGAATCTATTGAACCACTACTTTCACTGAGCAATGAATTTTCTAAATTTTTTTGCTTGATGCATCTTTCTTGGTGTGGCCTGTTGTTACACCCCATTAAAAAAGAACATTGTGTATCCTTGCATAATGCAGCTGCTGACATAACATTGAACAATACATCATTCTGATGACCCTTCAGGATGGAGAATTTTGAGAAGCTGTGGTTCACTGAAAACCAGGGTTTAAACCAACCTTATTTTATTAACCTTTGCAGTGCCACAGTTTTGATATTTAATATAGCTTAAACATGCTATACGAATTTCCCATATTTATTTTCACACTGTTATTTTACTTCAGAACACAATAAAACTGTCTTTATTATTTACTTCAGAACATAAAAAAACCCTCACCCTGGAATACATAACTTTTTTTTTTAATCTCTTTTTGGATATACTCTAAGGTGTGAAAATTGAGGATATTGAATAAATATAATATCCCTACAATGACTGATTATTTCAAATTCCTCCATCTTTTTGTACCATATACTTGCAACTTAATACACGCTTTTATGAGTTGTTCTTCTCCCAGTAGTCTATCTCTGAGCTTGACTGGGTATAGTTTTTTAGCTGTCACTATCTTACTCCAACTGCCATCACTATTAGCATTTTCTCTATTATCTCCTTATTAATTTTCTACTCCGTAAGTACAAGCAAATCTGTCCTGCTGAAACTGTTTCACTTTTTATTTAAAATAGTTAAGTATTCATTAGCCTGGGGAGTCCCAGGGTCAATTCTGTTGGCTTGTTTTGATTTTTTTTTAGAGACTATTAATATAAAATGCATGAACAGTCTTGGCAGCAAGACTTGAATCCAGATTATTTCAGAACTGCAGCTAAGTAGGTGCTGGATATCTCAGTAATGCTTAAAAGTTGGAATAAGAAACTGAGGTTCAATACTGCTTTACACAAAACAGTGGAATTCAGAAATACATACCCTGTGCAAAATGTCATGAAGTGTCTAAATCCACAAAAAAAAAGTAGCTCTTTAATGTAGGTAAAACTCTTTATTAACATATTATTCTTTTTTTTTTTTTTGCTTTACACAACCTAAGGTTATTGACTCAAGAGGTCTAGTAAATTATAAATGACTTAATTTGTTCTACATGTATCATTTATTATAGCTATATATTAGCTACATAATAATTATATGTGGTTTAATAAATAATGATTACATACTAGAATAAGTAGTATGTTAAACCTTAAAATTCACGATTGGTCTACAAATATATTATTTTCCTGGTTGGGCTAATTACTCATGGAAAAGTAAATGTAACAATAAAATACTATGTTACTGATTAAATGAAAGCATTGACAGTTTATATAGTCATAAAGCCATGGAAATGCACAAATTAACATTATAAAGAGAGAATTATTACAGTACTTAACCTGTAATGGATCCACCTTTGAACAGTGGCCAACTTATAAAGCACATGCATTCCGATTTTTGTCCTATTTTAAAGATCAACTTTTGTCTGATTTAGTTTTCCAGTTAGATATTACTTCTTTGTGAGATCTGAACATTGTAATTATGCTGCAACCAAGGAAAATGGAAAGATAAAAGGAGACTCATTTGTCAAAACTTTAATAATTGATATGTTATATCAAAATATATTTAAGGAAAACTACAGAGAATGGGAAAGGACAACCTGTAAGTTGTAAGTTTCTCTAGTGTTCAATGTCCACAGCTGTGAAATACTTAGACTGAAAAGGGCAGTACACAAATGTTACACTAATGGGATTACTGTTCTTTACTCCCCTTTGAAAGATTATATTTAGACAGGAGATTTTACATCTTTTTGCCCAATTTAAAAGTACAGATAATTGACATTTTATGTCCAAATTCATCCTAATAATGAGATTTAAAGACATTTCTGAAAATTTGCATTATTAACTTTAGATATCACCCAAAATCTTACAACTTTTTGGACTGGAAAGAAACCATCTCTTATCTAATTCCTTTGCATCCTTCCCCACATCACTGCAAACTGGGGTGACAAACTGTATCAAACACGTCAGCTAAGAAACTAAAACTTGTACATTTCAGGTTGAAATATGTAAATAATGTACTGATTACAAACCCGAACAAAAATATTTGGACTGCGTGTGTACATTTCCAGCAACTAATTAGACAAGTGAATGTCAAGGGTAGTGCATCCCAGCAGTAAAGTCCCTGAAGGACCATAAAAACCTCCTGGCACAGGTCTGCTCATGGTTTTGAACAAATAACTGAAAATATCAATATTTAACATAAAAACTGTCATTTACTTATGAAGTGCTATAAGTGAGAACAACACTTTATAGGTAAATGGAAAGAAAAGTTCCTCAACTTTAGTTGCTTACTTCTTTAATATTAGAGATATAAAAGCTTATTTTCATAATGTTATCATTGGAGAAGGTGGAAACAAGTAAATAAAATAGATGATTTTTTATCTTCTCTGTTGAAATTATCAATCAAGTATTAAGTAACAAGAAAAGGAAATTCCAGTTTCTTTTTCTGTAATTCACAGGCTGTCCTACATCAGACAACATATTGGTCAACCAGCTGTGCAAATCTTACTTTTTCTATCATATTAACTGCCTTCAACGGTTAATTGCATGTGCTGAGTGAAACTCACCACAACTCATGTATTAGATGAGTTATTACATCTGTGCATCTCTTTTCACACTCAGGGAGCCATCCTTGTTACAGACTGAAGTGTTGAAGGTGTGGAAACCAGACTGAAGCCTGAAATGAGCACACGCTGCAGCAAGGCTAAACACACTGGATCTGACCTACCTGTGACATCAGAACTGGTGGGATGAACGAGATAATGTGAAAATTCCACCAGGATACAGCTCTGAGCAGAAACCCCAAGCATATGGCCCTGCTAGCTTCTGGGTATGTCAATCCATTGCAATATGCCAACACCAACAGTATTAATTTCAGAATAATTGTGAAACAGATCATTAACTGCTCTAAACATCATATCTCTTGGGATGCAGGATGATACATGAAATAATGATAAAATAATTATTGATGCAGCATTAAAAAAACAACACTATAAAAAATATGAACGCATCAGGAAAATACAACAGCAGGAAAATACCCTGCTGTACAAAGTCATATGCATTGCATACTTTACACACTGGTTGAAAAGATTAACACAAACATTCAGTTACTGAAAATATTTATTCACAACGCATATTTCTACATTTGTGCAAGGGCTACACCTATATTTTTATCCCGTAGTTAATTGTGGTTCCATAAATACAATAAAATAATCACAGGACTTCTGTCAAATGAAGTCAAAATACAGAAATGGGTATAAAAGTTTCAAAATAAAATATCTCTGCATTTTTGTGTACTACTTTGTCTTAAAATGTTTAATTTTCTGAGTAGTTTCTTATTTGTATCAATAATTTTCATGTGAAAAATAATTTTGCCAGGGCAAATGTGTTGTTGTTGCATAACTGTATAAATAATATATTGTACTGACATGATAAATGATATTCATGACAATTGTGGCTGTTGATGTGTAAAACACATTTTTTTGAGTTATTTGCATTTCATCTGTAACATCCTTGCCAAAGGCAATCAATTA
>JANHGL010026428.1:13040-23628 GCA_024611195.1 Ceyx melanurus | reverse complement strand
AAGGAAGGAAGGAAGGAAGGAAGGAAGGAAGGAAGGAAGGAAGGAAGGAAGGAAGGAAGGAAGGAAGGAAGGGGATGTGAGATAAATGCAGAAATAGTTGTATACAAGCAGGGGGAGTGCAGCATTTATGAGAATAGCAAAGGTTTGCTTTTGGTTCCAAGAGCTAGGCTTAAGCAGGCAAAGAGCAGGACAGAGCTAAAATTCCTGTTGATTACAAATTAATGTATTTAAGATACTAGGGAAATCACCAAAATGCAGAGCTTCAAAATGAATGGATTTTGATATCATTTTCCTGCTATCAATTAAAAGAGAAGTCACATTCTCTATTATCTGCACGTTTGCAGAATTCTCCACGTGAAAAAATAAGAGCAAAAGAAGAAAAATCAAAGCTTGGTCTATATAGTCACAAGCACCACCTGGTATTTTACCAAAGCTGACAATACCTCCTAAATCTCTACCTCAACAACTTCAGGCAGAAGGTAAGGTGCTAGATTTTTAATTTCTTGTGAAAAAAAGGTTGTTTTCATCCTTCAGACAGAAATGAGAACCACTTGAATGCAAAGCTTGTTACACCTAACAACCCCAGAGCCCCTTTTACCTTGGCCAGCAGCATCTTTCAGCCTTGGAGATAACGTGCAAAAGAATTTTTCCTTTCTTCATAATCTGCAAATGCAGAAGCAATAGGATCTGAGTAGAACATGACAGGCCTTGGTCCTTCATTGTTCATACTGAAAGCAGCTGGCAACTTTCTGACATCAAGCCCCCTGCCCGAAAAATAAGCCTGGAGCGTTCTGAAAAACTGAAGATATTTGACATGTGAAACACAGAGCATGGCCAGCAGAGATCACTTCTTTCTACTGACACAAAGCTGAGGCAACAGTGGGCCCTAGGTGGGATTTAGATCTCCCAATCTGACCTCAAAATGGTCGCTGTGTGCTCATCATCTGTGCTCCCCTAGGAGCCACCCAGGGTTCAGCTGCAGCCCTGGTGAGATAGGCACAGCAAGAGCCTTGCTGAGGGCAAACAGGCTCCAAGAGAAATCTTCTCCCAGAGTTAGCAGCAGCAGGTAATGGATTTGAATGGGCCCCTTAGATTGCTTAAGAGTAGAAGTGAATGCTTCTTAAAACACTGAGGGAAATCTGGGGGAAACTTTTTTTCCTTCATAAATCCCTTGTAAGATCTTGCAAACATTCCCTTCGTGGTATTTTTCAGCTGTAATTAACATTCAGCTCTTGGGTCACTGCTGATGACAACGTGTCAGGTGCAAAGTTACTTGTACATCCAGAAGGTGAGATCAAAGGAGTCCACACTGGAGAGAAACATCCCAATGAATTCCTTTTGTTTCATCAAGTGAGTGGCTGGATAATTCACCCAGGTTTCTAAAGAGCTCAGGCTGCTGGATGGGGATACAAGGAACTTTGATGCACCACTGCACACTGAGAGGGTCTCTTCAGTGAAGAGGAACATCTTGACTGAAGAATCCTCATCCAGTTGCAGTTATTGATTCCACAAAGTGCACAATCACACACAGGACATTCAGCAGGTCCCTCTTACAAAACCCCAACCCCAAGCAAAGCAAAACCCCAATATAATGCAGCCTGCCTTCACTGCAGCCTTTCCTTACCAGGTCTCTGTTTCTAGGGTTGTCCAGAGGTTTCCATTTTTCTTCTGGTTGAAAAGGAGCAGCCTTTGCCAGTCCTCTCACAGCCAGGATGGTGTATAGCCCCAGGAGCATCACTTTCCACATGATGAGGAGAAAACAGACTCTCTGCAAGAAGGACAAGGAATCAAATCCCTCAGAGCTGCCACAAGCAACAGGCAGAGCCAGCCTGAGAGAGTGGAGAGCTGGAAATTGTTTCCCCATGGCAAGGAAACACATGCAGACCATGTGTGTGTGTGTGCTCTCAACTTCTCATTTCTTCTCCTGGTACTCATGTACTAGGAGGAAGAAACGTAAAGAAGGAAGAACAGCAGGAAAAATAAATTATTCTAATGAAATTTCCCATACCAAAGTTATTTCTAGACTCTGGCTCCTCTTTTTGAGAGGGACTGCACGTGATGTTGAACCCCAGACATTGACATGAGGAAATTGCCATTGGTTATCCCACACAGTCCCTTTGGTGGGCTGATTAGTTACAGTAGCAGGTCCAAAGAGAATGCAAAAATACAGCTTCAGATGCAGCTCACTTCTTCCAACTGCAGGAAAAGAAAGTGTACTACATATATTAATAAGTGCAATCATCATCATAATATTTAATATATAATAGACCCAATTTAGAACTTGATTCAAGGGGGAACAAAAAAAAGAAAAGAAGAAATCATTGTTCCTTGCCATTGAAAACTTACCAGTGAATTTGGCTCTGTCTTACCCCTTTCTTGGTCCAGCCTCCTTGGAATCTGTGCCCAAACTGATCTGTGCACTGATATTTCTAGTGGACTGGAGGTGGGTGTCAATGACGTTAGTAGGAGTTCAAAAATACAGTAATGATTCCATTTCCATCCATGACATAAAGACTCTTGAGAATTTCATCCTTAATACTCTTAAGACCTGTTGCTATTGAAAAGTGCAGAGCAAATTCCTCTTCCCTAAGCCGTGCTGCAGAAAATTGGAGGTAAGCATGTAATAAGTTTAAAATCATTCCCGGCAGAGACAGCAGAGCTGTATCAAAATATTACTTTTAATTAAAAGTCATTAGCCATATCTCTAGAATGGTGACTAACAGGTAATTACAGCTGCTTTTCAAGCAAGATGAGATATGGATCACTGTGTTGGTGCTGGAGAGAGAAGAGGAAGGTTTGTTTCAAGGTGGAAAAATCACATTTTAATGGAAGTGCTGCCTTCCCACCCTGATTTTATCAGTAGTCAATATCCTCCTGTCAGACTGGGAGCTAAGACAAAGGCTGCAAGGACTATGCTGATTTCTCTTATTTCACATCATTCTCCAGCTCAAATCTCTTTTCTTTTTCCTTAGCATTTCATGATACTCTTCTCTCCATTGTTTAGCTTTTAGTTACTAGCACATGAAATCCACCTTGAAATAGATTTATGAAACCAAAAGGTCTTACTCCATATTACAGAGGTTTGAATGCAAGTTTTACATCTTTCTTTGGTTTAAATTTGGAAAGCTAAAAGTGTTTGAGAAACTGAGCTAAAAAGTCTGCTTAGTGCTGGTGGTTTTTGGTGTGTTTTCATTGGGTTTGGGTTTCCTTTGTTGAGAGATCATTTCTGACAGCTCTTCTTCAGTGCAAGTCAAATCACTCATGGCATTGCTTGTGACTTGCAAGTCACTTCAGAATGTTACCAATCTAGAACAGGCAAATTTAAATCAAAACAGTTTAGCTGAGAAGAAGTTTTAGACACATGATGCTGTAAGTACACTGTATTATTCCCCAAGCATTCTCCATCTGATTGCATTTCCCACTGCTGATTTCAAGGCAGGTTGACCAGCCCAAGGTACACGAGTCAAGACACTGAGACAGGTTTTTTTTTTCCCCACTGTTTTTATTTTCTGCTTAGAATCCCACATGTGACAAGGTAGAAGGAAAAGCACCAAAGTGCTGCACGTGAGTACCTGAGCAAACACTGAAGGCCAACTCTGGTCACAACACTGGTGAGCACATTTGCACAACAGAACTACAGCAACGTTCACAACACTCTGCAAACAGGCAGCTCATGAAGAGAGAGACTTCTCCAGAAAGCACATCAGTGTTCTTCAAAGTGAAAAGTCACCTTAAAACCACCCAAACAATAGTCCCCTTCCTCCCCACCCAGTTACCCAACCTCATGGTGTCATTGTGCTTGGAAAAAGGATTCAAATAGAAGCAGAAAATCCAATTATCTCAAGGCCTTTAAAGGTATTTCTGACCTCACACTGGTTTTAATATTAGGCTGCTCTGTTGCTAAGGAATCAACACTTCTGGGATACTGGAACAACATCAGATGAGCAAGGCTGGTGCCTGGCAGGAGAGTTGTACAAGTCCTAAACGGACACAGAGCTGGCAGTGGCAGGGAAGTCACAAACAGGGTGTGTTACCTGCTGTGCCCCAGGTATTCAGGTGGATTTTGTATTTTGCAGTGCTGTGAGCAGCAGACAGGCTGGCATTTTGGGGGCATATCTGAGCACCCCCAGTCTAACCCAGCTTGGAGGTGGCACCTTGCTACACAGAGTTCACATCACTGTTGTGATGGGACCCTTTCTGCTTTTCTTCTTACCCTCAAATAGATCCCGATACTCAAAGGCTTCAATCCCATATTTTGCCCAAAGTACAATCAGAGGATCCTTTTTTCTTTTTAAGAAACTAATGAGGACAGTTTTAAGTAATAATTTGAGACTTCAAGGATGAGATATCTGAAACTAGTTTTCTTTCCTTATTTTCCTTTCTTTGTCACAATAGAGTTGAGAAATTAAGCTTTGGTCTGATTCCAACCCACAAACAGATTGTACTTGCCACAGGTTTTCATTTCTGTAGTGTAAAAAGGGGGTCAAAATAGTTTTTTTAACTCAAGTTTCAGTATGATCCACACCAATATTTTTGGTCAACTTCAAAGATCCAATCTGAGGCTAGAGAAGCCCCCAGGCCACAGTCAGTGTTTTCATTCACTGGTTTAAGGCACAGTGTTGATTTCTTTTCACCTAGAAAGCTACAGGTTTGAAGTCACAGTGAGGAATGTCACATTCCAGTTATGGTCTGGCACTCTTGATTAGCTCTCTGTGTCACATCTACCACCTGTAGACCTCTGTTAAATGTCTCAGTTACCACTGCTGCAGTCCCAAATGTTCCCAACACTCCCAGTGACCCAAGTGGAAAATACTGAAGCTCAAATTGATCAGAAAAAAAAGCACATCTGGTTCTTTCTAAACTATGCTTCAACACACTTGCAAGTTTGATGCTTAATATATCTACATACCCTGAAATGACTGAAGTTGAAGGGGGGAAAATTTAAGCAGAGCTGCAGAACAAGAGCCTGGAGGGGAGCTGCTGTTGCCCTTCCCTGCCTCAGTCCTGGTGACAAAAGCATTCTGGTTTGAAGAATGCAGAATGACACCCTCAATTTTAAGCCAAACTGGTCAAACCATCCCAGCTTGGACTCAGGTTTTCATGCTGCAAGGGAAGAAGCACATATTTGAGGAGTTAGGTGCTTAGATACCTGAAAAATTGAGGTACTGGGAAGATTTGCTTAAGTAAGAGCTACAGAATCTTCCCCTCAAATGCTTAAAATGTGGGTTTTTTTAAAGTAATACTATTTATTAGCAAGATGGAATTTATAGATTTTATTTAAGCTTTAGGATCAAGGAGATGATGAAAAGCTTTGGCTACATTCTTCCATAAATAACAATATACATCAGAAAATTCTGTAAGAGGCCCTCAAACTTTTAGAGCTTTTAAAGATTCTATTTTGAATAGTGGCTTAAAGTTCTGTCTCAAAAAAAAAAGACCCCAAAACCTATTTCAACATAAAAAAATCAATCTGTTTTCCATTGTAATTCAGTGGCACAGATTTCTAGAGGTACACAGGAGCAGCATGGAGCTCTGGTGACAGAAGTGTCTCCCTTAAAGGAATGGTGATGAAAGTTTAAAACCTTATACAGTACAGTGCTTAGAAAAGACAGCTTGGTTATCACCCAGAGAAGAGAGGTAAAAAGTCAAAGCTGGAAATTAATTTGGGGTTTTTTAGGTATCAATCACCACAGTCTAGATCATCTACAATTTGAAGAATAAACTGGAATTTTTAGTTTCTAAGAGTTAGTTAATTTTTAGTTTCTAAGAGTTTTAAGTTTCCAAGAGGCCTTACAATACATTTGTCAAAAGCTGTTTTATAAATGCAGCTTACTCCTAATAAAGGATATTTCAGTAATATTTATCTCTCATACACACACAATTAAAAGTCTTATAGTGGGTTAGCCTACATTTTTACTAAGACTGTAGCTGTGAAGAGTGGCAGAGCTAGAAATTCACAGAACTGAACCCTCTTCTCCAAAAGCAACAATCATGGTATTTTACCCAAAACCCAATTTTAGGCTGCTATAAAATCTTGTCCTTTCCAGAATGGCAAGGAGGATCATTCATCCTCTCTCAGAAAGGGATGAATTCTCTGAAAAATCTAGTCACCTAATCACTCAAACAGCTGAAGTTACCCAGCTGAGAATCACTGCAAGAGATGTGCACATCTCCTAGGAGAGATTTCATCTGGCAGATGACACAGGATGCAGAATCCATCCAAAGCAGCAGTAAGACTTCCCCCAGTGAAGGTAAAACCTCTCCCAGAAAAGGAGGAGTATTGAGGGAGATGTGAGCAATTCCATCACCTGGGATCTCAGGCTCGGGATTTACATCTCTTCTTACCTCCCAAATGAAGATCAGGTAGGATTCTCTGCAAGTTTCTGTCACCCATTTCATGAAGAGTGATAACAACCACTGGCACAATTCCCAGTTAAATAATAGGAATTAAGAAGTGATCTCTGCTGCTGTCATTCAGAGGTTTCACCTTGTGGCAGATTTTGGAAGCCAGCAAATCTACTCCATGCAGAGACTTATTCTGGTTACTGTCTTATGCCACCAGCAGCTCCAACAAATGGATTTGTGCATAAAGAGCCCACTAAGCTGGCAAAACAAAATCAGAAGTAAAATAGAGCAGTAAACAAAAAGGACCAGGAAGGGAAATGATCTTCCACAGAAATCAGATCCTGCACATTTCACAACAGGTTTTTTTTTACCTAAAAACTGGTGGATTTAGCTACTTAGACACACAGATGAGCTTATATATGTACACTACAGCATCAGGATATCATCAATTCAAGGAACTTTTCTGATTTACACACACTAGTTCTAATTTAACATTTAACTAATTACTGATACCAGTGACAGTGCTTTGGCTAACTACAATAATCTTATTTAAAGCAGTTGTAATGACTTAGTGATGGTCTGAGCTGCTGGCTTGTCTATAAAGTGGATGAAACAGGTGCCTACTTCACATTTGCCCTTCATTTTTGAAAAGCCACTGTATGAATGAGGTCTTTGCAGGCAGTGAATGACCTGACCCTGACAACACACACGAGCTGGCTGAGGCACTTCAGGCAGGGTCAGGGAGATACAGCAGCAATGGGGCAGGCTGGCTGTGGAGCAGGAGGATACCTAGCTGGCTGTGCACAGCAAATCTCCTCTGATTATTCCTATCAGATGGCTGAGCTGGCCTAGTGTTCCCATGTGAGGACAAGGGGTGTCTGGGAGCAGAGACAGCTAACACAGAAGCAAGCAGCAGGCTCATCTCTACATAGAATCTTAACCTACTGGCTGCTGAGATTTCTTCTGTTGGCAAAACACTGAGGGAACAGAATTCCTTACACAGAGCTGTTGGAGGCTTGATTATCCATGGCAGTCACTGTAGCATCTAGGCACTAAGAGAACACTTGATACAGAGCTAATAACTGTGCTCACTACTGCCAAGAGCTCGTCCACGTGAGGAAGTCAGCACTGTGTGGCAGGGTGGGAATTTAGTGTTGTCACTATTCCCCATTCCTTTTCTGCACACACACTGCCGATGGTGGTTGACAGATGGTTGATTCTCCACTGACAGTAGGAAAAAGCCTGCCTTGCTTACCTGGGAGCAGTGGGGTACAGCAAGTGCTCTGCAGCTCACACCACAGCTGGGAGTTTGCTAACTTCTACATGTGGACAGAGGTCCCAGGAGTCGTTGCAGAACTGACAAAATTCCAGAGAAAACTGGCAATGTTTTAAAATAACATCACAGCAAATTGTTTAGGAATCTGCTGGTATCCTTCCTGAATAGAAAGCTACACTGAATAGTGTTATTTACTCACTCTCACAAAAAGTAAAACGTAGAAGACTTTCCATAATCTCCCAACTAAATGTTCAACTCACACAGATTGAACACATGAGCTGCTAGAAAGAACACTTCTATCTGAGGAGTACATTCTGCTTTGTCTAGACACGACTGTGGCAGCTTTTGCAATGTAGCATAAAACAATTCAAAGTCTACTTGGCTGTGTAGGAGTTTGTTTTTTGTGATAGTCACAGTGTGCTTGAAATGTATTGAGTTTTAACCAGCATCATTGAGACCTGAAAGAGATCCAGGTTCAGAACAGAAGCACTGTGTGGCATAAGTGAGTAGAAAAAGTCTGTTTCAGCAAAGTACAGTGAAGTATCAAAGTGTCTACAAGGCAGAGTATTGAGCTGTTACACTAAGATGATTTCTGTGCTTACACACATACACACATTGTTAATAATTCACTTAATTTGCACAGTCAAGAAAGAAAACACTGAGGAAAGCTTTCTAAGCAACATGATAGAACCACACACTTCTCCTCAGGCATTCACAGTTCTGTCCCCTCTCCCAGTGAATGATGTTCATTTCTCTGGCCATGTCTCTGTTGCCATGTGCCCCATCTCCAGTGAGAAGTTTGAGCTGCACTGTTCTTCCCAAGCACAACCAAAGTTACACCACACAACACAGCATGTGGAGAAGAAGAGAAGAGGTTACCAAGTGGGGGACTCTGTACAAATGCATTTGTCCAAAGGCCAACATTGCAACAGACAAAGGGAGTGGAACTTTGGCTGCCATCTTCAAGAGTTTACTGTAAGAATATAAAGAAAAAAAGTGCCATTTTTGTAGCCATACATGCAGCAGGTATGCAAACAACACACTGCACTTTCTTGGAAGAAATAGTTTGTGGACTTCAAGGCTTTCTTAGTTTTTAAAACAGAACGAATGGGGGTGATGGGCAATAAAACCTGAGGCATAAGCAAGAGCAATTATTCAAAAAGACTAATAAAATAGGATTAAGAGCTACCAGAGGATGAACTACATTGGTTATTATTATTATTCAGAGTCTTTCACGAGGCATTAATGTTATATCTCAACAAGAGATGCTCTGTCTGTCAGCAAAACCAAGAACAATGACAAGAACTTCATTATAATGGTTTAGAACTCACTTCTCCTTGTAGCTTGCTGACAATAACTGCTAAATGTCTTAGGATTTTGTAACCTCTAAAAGAACTGTGAATAAAAAAGGAACTGTAACAGAATTCTTTATGCAACCACTTGTTTAAATAGCAAATACTTCACTTAAATCCATGTGGTAAATAGCAGTGATTTTCTCCATTTAGCTGAGCCACACTGGGTGCATTTCACCCTGTCTTTAAAGATATGAGTTTATGAATCTCCATGCAGGCTGAGCAATGTCTGTGCAGCATAAATTAAGATTTACTACATCAAGGAAAAGAAAAACTAAGGATTAGGCTACAATACCTTGATTTCACTTCAGAAGTACTTGAATTCATGAGAATTTCTAAGATGAAGATGAGGAGAATAGCTGTAGATCTGCAGGGGTCAGGATCAAGTCTAACATTGTACCTGCAAAAAAATGTTTTAACAAGCATGATGCTTCAAAACTAGGCTAACAAATACAATCCTAACACCTGGTTATAGCAGGACATAAACCAGACTGCATAAAAAACCCAATTATAATTAACAGAAGTCTTTGAAACCATAAGGTAGCTAACCAAACAGAGCCAAACATTTGCAATTTTAGTATCTTCAAAGATTCATCTTTTTTTCCCTGCCACCTTATTGGTAATTTAAGAACTTACCTGAGATTTTTTAACCAATAAATTAGAGATGGCAAGTTGAGCAGCACAATCCATGTGGCTAAGTTGAGAATTGTCACGTGCATCTTGAGACTGTTCACAGCTTCAGCAACTCTGGTGCTGCTGGAAGGAGACTGTCTTGCTTTTGAGGTCCTGTCCATAGAACTCTGGGTTTTGACTGGCTGTCTACTACAGTTCTGTGAAGTTTCTTTGGAGCAGTCTGAATCCTGCATTAAAAATGATGAAAAAGAACCCTAAACTCCACAATCAAAAAAAATATTTACCTCTAGTATAGACTGGTACACAGAAATTCCATTTAGATAAGGCACACACAACCAAATTATTTTCAAAATTTAAAAAATTTAGATTATTTTAAAAATGAAAGTTCTGATTGTTTTCTTTTTCAGTGAGCTTCAGACAAGCTGACACTGCAGTGACCTGGAATGGTGTGTGTAACACCCACCTGTGATGGAACAGGCTGCTGATTTCACATCATGCACACAGTAAATAAACTACACCACCACACAGCAGAATACCAGCAAAGCAAGACAAAAATTTATAGCACTTATGTGTAGCAATTTGTGGTCCCAGCTCTGGCCATAAGCAGGAAGCAGACTTACCCCATGAAGCATGTTTTGTTCTGCTCTTACATTCACATGTAGTTTTATAACCTGGAAGACAAGACAGTTCAGCTTTTTTTAGCAATGTTTATTCACCCCAAACCTGTACTATACAGGAAAATAAAGAATGGGGCTAAAAAAAAAAAGAAACCCTTAGGCCACAGAAGACCCCTGATGGATATTTACTGCAGAAGGGGGAGTAATGTCAACATGGGAATGTCCCTCACAGGGTACCCTCATGGCAGGGGGAGTTTTCCTCAGGTCTTGCTGCAGCCCCCTGTGACCTGCTCTGCTTTCTGCCCCTGCTCCCAGGTCCTTGCTCCAACACAATATTATATATATACTTAATATATTCAATATAT
>JANHGL010026428.1:353-12940 GCA_024611195.1 Ceyx melanurus | reverse complement strand
CCTTCTCTAAGAAAACAGGAACGCTTTCACAGAATTCGTAAGCTTAAGTTAACGAGTGCGCTCTGAAAGCTCATTCATATGATATGTAAGCATGGTAGCATATTTTTTTTTGCTTTTATTAAGTCAAAGTTAATTCAAAGCATACAAAATTCAGTTCTAAATTCAACATTTTTTGCCTTTCAGTACCTTAAACAAGTACTGGAGGTAAACAATGAACACAGCAAATGCACCACAAGTGGTCCAGCTCACCAAAGCCAGGGATAACATCCCACACAGGCTTCTGGGGGTAATCAACTTGGGGTCTTTTTCAAGTCCAGTAGGTCTAAAAAAAAAAAAAAAAAAAAAAAAATAGAAAAGGACAAAACTGCCATCATGCTCTTGTTACAACAAAGGTACACAGAGCAAAAAATAAATCTGGTTTGTGAATGACTGAAAAGAATATAAACCACTGAAAAATAGACCCATTTTTAGACATTGAAAAGAGAAAACCCCCCACCATTATTTGGAAAATAGAATTTTAAAAGCAACAAATATTAATAATAATGGCAAAAAGAAGGGTAGCTGACAAGAAGATAGAATCCCACAGGCAGCTAGTGACAGAATCACTGCTGCTGGCCACAGTAGATCATTTCAGAACACTGGGCAAAACTCAAGTGAATTCTGTCTGCTTCAGAGAGATTTACAGAAAACCTCTTTTGCCAAGAAATTCAGGACTTGACCAAAACTTGTGCAAGCAGTGGAAGGCACCAGAATTTCTAAGTGAACCAGCTGACTTGCAGGCAGGAACATAAAAACTTATTTTCCTGTCTCTGTCCAAGACATTCTCAGGTTTTACAGGAAAGTTCATTTATCAACTATTTTCTGAGTAGAGAGCATCCCAACCAACTTTCTGGAGGCAAAGAGGTGGCTGAAATCTAGCTGAGGACTGTTAATCAGTGTGAGAACAGTCAAACCATTAATCATGTTATCCAATTTACTAATTTACTCTCAAAAACTTATCCTCCTTTATTTTTTAAAATCCTCTTTCATATTTGAATACACCTCTCTACAAAAAAAACCATTCCAGTCTTGTAGGATGAAATTAATGGCATCATTAAGCAGCATGTTTTACCTAAAGATAGTTAACCACAGTGAAGAGAAGACTCTCAGTGATGTAGAGAAAAATACTCCACTCCAGTAGGCAATGCCTGTCCCAAAAAGAAATAGAATCAGGGACACAAGGGGGAACCATGCATCCTGACTACTCAGAACAGCAGCATCCAGCTCTGGTAATGACAGTGATTCCCATATCTCTCTAAACCAGTTAAACCTGCCAAAAACATGAAAGCAGTGTTACTTGTCACTTCCAATTGCCATCACAGTCAGATATAGATCAACTCTTCTTCCTACTCCAGCCTTTCAAGCACATCCCAGTCAGGTGTTCCCCATGACTACAGGTAAAATGTTCCTCCCCACCACGACTTGACTAAAACTTGGGTTGGGGAAAGTGCTTCAAATCAGAAAGTTGTGCAAACTCACCCCTGCAGAAATACAATGATGCTCCTAAGAGGTTCTACTTTGTAGGGTTTAGCTGTCCTAACCAGTGCAAGAGAAAAGTCTGAACACTGGCCTAGAAGCAAGAACAGAAAGGAGCCAGAGTTATTCTTTTGTCATAACACTTCAGCAACAAGCCCCTTATGCACTGGATCACCCCTATTCAGGTCTCAACTTCTAGAGACATTAGAGAGTTTGCTGCAAAAATCACCTACATTTAACTAAAAATGCATTTTGTCTGAAGAGATGCCTACAATTTAGTTTGCAAATCTCATCTTCAAGCAAGAAATAAAGTGCTTTGTGCATGTTAATCGTCTATTTTAAACTTTTACATGTATTTTTAAGTAGCCTTCTCTAAATTCCAAAATAATGTGTGTCACCAGTCACTCACAAGAAAGAGGCTGCAGAGTTAAAGAACATGGAAATATTCTGCCACAGCACAACCTTGGAGAACAACCAACAAACAACAACCAAAACTGATGAGCACAGATCCAAGTATTTTCACAAGCTCAGTGATACATGGCTTTAAAAAAACCAAAGAAAATCAAAACTGAGTCTTTAAACAGGAAATCAGAGAAGTGATTTCTCTCCAAACCCTTGTGGCAGAAAAAACAAAATTGAAAGGTACCTGTTGTCATCAATGTGCTCAGCTGTCCTCCATAAGTAAGAAGAATATTAGAAACAACATAGACTGGAAGAGCACCAGCATGGAACCTTATTATCTGAAAGAGAAGGATAGAAGCAGAACTTTTACTTTATAGACATACAGATATATAGATATATATATATATAGAAATGTATTTTAAAAAATACACACAAAAATCTTGCATAAATGGCTACTCAAATGTGTTTTGCTAAATGATCAAATAATAAATGAACACATTTTTTACCAGTCAAGACAATTAATAAAAGGAATACTGAAAAGGAGTATATGGATCTCCTTAGATTTTTTCTTTTTTTTTTTTCCATAACTTTCCTGTTGATGCCAAATGTATTTGCAAGTTTCAACACTCCTGACTCATCACACAAGGCAGTGGAAGCAACCTGCAGTCTCATCCCCTTCTATGGGTGTTGCTGACATAAAAACCAATCTAGGATGAGGAGGTTTTCTTACTTGTCCAAGAACCTGTAGCAGTGATGTCTTCACAATTACCTTGATGGGGGAAAAAAAGCAGTATTTTATTATTATATAAGTGAAAAATAGATTTACTTTTACAAGTCAGCAAGTTAGAACACAGCCGTCCCATAACTGAAATGTACAGCCCACTACTGACTTTTTAAACAAATGCTTTAAGTTTTCCTTAGAAATGAGTCATTACATGACAAAAAAAGGCCAAATAACCCACCTGGAGATTTGCTTTGTATTTCTTTTGGTTAATTAGCTACATGGTTGGAAAAGCTGATGATGCAAAAACTCTACAGCCATGTAAACTAGCTAGAAAATATATTTGTGTTACTCACTTCATACTGACAGTCTGAGGAAGAGTAAATATTGAGCTCTGGAAGCCTGCTGTCATTCTGAGGCTGAGCAATGTGCAGCTTTGCAGAAATCTCAGTGGAAGATGGAACTCTGAAACAGCAACTTAGTTGGTCATTGTCCTCAGAATCAAAAAAGCCCACCAAAAAAAAAAAAAAAAAGGTCTGTAAAGCAGACCCAGCAACTGAACAAAACTGGACCCTGCACTGACCCCTGGGGAACACAACTGGCCAGAGGCATCCAGCCTGACTGTGCCACTGATCACACCCCTCTGAACTCTGCTGTGGAGCCAGTTTTCCATCTACCTCACAGAGCAACTGTCTGGGCCACATTTCTTGGGTGTTTCTACAAGGCTGTTATGGGAGACAGGATCAAAAGCCAAGGTAAAGAACATCCACTGCTCTCCCTTCACCTACCCACTTGCTTCATAGGATACCAGATTAGGCAAGCAGGATTTCCCTTTGGTAAATCCATGTTGACTACTCCTGATAACCTCCTTTTCTTCCATCTGGTTAGACATAGCCTCCAAAATGAGCTGCTCCATCCCCTTTCCAGGGGGATTGGACTCAAAGATCTCTGGAGATCCCTTCCAATCCCTAACATTCTATAATTCTATGAAATAATTCTAAAAAACATACCAAGGTGTATAATTAAGTCCTTACTTTGCTACTGTTAGTGAGTCTTCATGTGACCAGGGTATATGAAGTCTGTAAACACTGGGTTTTCTTTCTGAAATGGAAGAGAATGAAAGAAAACAAAAGGAATTAAGAACAAGGTGTGACAACTGCCTCCAAAAACTAAAACACAAGTCAAATAATGGTGGCATACAGATCACTAGACAGAGTCACTGGGCTTGCAGTTGCATTGCAACTGACATTGCAGTGCAGCCCAGTGCACTTGGAATAAAAATGGCATTTTTTAACTTGTGCTGCTACAGAATGAGACACAAAGACATAAATCTTTCAAGGCAGGACATGAAAAAACACGAGGACTAATCCAACATTTTCTTTGAGCTACCATTCTTAAGGAGTGGAAAGTGAGAGATATTAGATGAGACATTAGAGCAGATTCTATTAGTACTGCCTAAACCCCACTGCACAAGGTGACATTTGTTTCCACCAGCTTCAGCCTTGAGAATTTTCAACAGGCTTTGTTAGAGAAATTTCTACTTTAGAAGACTTATATTTTACCTTTGAGTGACTGGCAGTGGCTCTCTATATAAATTTGGAAAGCTTGATATATCTAGAATGTTAAAAAAGAAGAAAAAAAAAAAAAAAAGGAAACAAAAATCACTTAGTCTCCAAACAGTGGTTACAGTAGCTTAAAAAATTAAATAGTATTCTTACTTGGTTGAAGTGCTGGAGCTGAACATTGTAAAATAAGCCAGTTGAATTTAACATAATTTTCCTTGAAGAAAACCCTGTGAATGATGTATTATTGTCACATATTAGATGCAATTGTTTGATAACTCACACCATCAGTGTCTTTTAGTAAAAACAACCCTCGAAAAACCCTCTAGACGATTGGAATTTTTAGGCAAATTTACCATCCAAAGAGTAGTAATGTTGTTTTCCATTTCCCCCCCCCCCCCCAAAGTAATATGCTATACTTACCAAATGAGAAAAGATGTGTTACAGGCAGCTGCACTGTCCTGGAATCCTCTCTGAAGAATTCACAGGCCAAAGTATACTGCAATTCAGCACATTAAATACAGATCAAAACCACACACAAGACTAGAAAGTCTTGGCACTTGCTCAATTCTATTCAGAGGGGCTGAACATTGAGTTTGCTCCTGCAGCCAGCAGTCAAATTTGGGTTTCTTTTAAGCATGACTTCCTACTCTCCAGGTGTGGCATCTTTATCTACAGCATACTCCACTGCTTATCTTTTTAGAACTGTTCTTAAAAAGATAACATCTTCAGGAATGAAATCTATGGAAAAAGAACACTGGAATGTCTGACAAGAACTCTAAGAAGTGGTTGGAGAACAGTTGAGTTTTATGTTTCAAGGAATATACATGCTTTGCATTGGGCATTGTATCAAATGAAAATGGTTTTGTACTTGAAGAAGATAAAGTTTCCTTCAAACCACACTGGAGTGTAGGGCTGTGGTTTCTCAAAATAACATATTTAATAGAATTTCTTTTCCTTCCATCACAGCATCTGAAAGTTATGAACACCCTAAGCAAGCCATTTCTGCATTTCACTTAGGCTAATTTTTTACCTTATTGCCAACTGTGGGTGGCACCTGGATGACAATGTGGGACAAAGACAGATAGTCCTGAAGTTTCAGTATTACAGCCTTCAAAAAAGCAAAAAAAGACACAAAAAGCATTACTGAATATATCCCTTAGCTTGCCCCTTGTCAGTCCCCAGATGTTCACCCCTTGCACCCCTGGCTCTGGAATAGAACTCCATGCTCCAATGCTGTAAATGCAACAGGTCCCTCTCCCACGGCAGGCAACTAACTACCCCACATAACTTAGGGACAATACTTACCTTGGTAGTTGGAAGCAACTCAGCTCTCCAGGATAAATCAGCAGCTTCCAGGCTGGAAAGATTGACACAACACACATTGAAGGATGAGCATATTCATTATGCAGGCACAGCATGATGACAGTGCTGCAAGGTGCCAGCTTTTCTCCATCTCTCTGGATTGACAGGATTTTAGATGGAGAACAAGTTCTCCAGCAGTCAGCCAGCTTTGTAACTTAGCAAACCATCCTTGTTTCAGAGGCTGAAAACAGGCCAAGCAAAGCTCTAGCTTTGTCACACATGAGGAAAACTCCTAATAAGCTAAACCAGCACTGGCACTGAATGAGCACACAGGTCTGTTAGCAACTTTTCAACAGCAAAAGTCCTAATGTTTCATATGGGGCCATCTAAAACACACCATGTCAATGGAAAATTGTGTTAGCTGCCTAAAATGTTGGGTACTTTTATTCACACATTGAACTGAGACACTCATTCAGAAGTTCTAAGTGACGTTTTTTAGAACATTGGGATTCTTCTGTTTCTCTAAATAGTGGTGCATGACCTCAGGACACAGCCCACAGCAAACCCCCTGCTGTGAGGTGAGGCTCTAGGCAGCCCTGAACTAAGCTGACCTGCACTTGATGCTGTTCAAATGGCACAGAAAGGAGTGACAGGAATTCTCCTGGAATCAAGGAGAAGTAACTATGACATCTGGCTGTCAGCTGGAAGCCAGAGTGTGGCTGTAGAGCTCAGCACAAAACCCAGAAGAGATAAACACTGTTAGCTCCATTGCACCTTGAAGCTTTCCCTAATCTGAAGGGCAGATTGAATTTGCTTGGAGCTTACTTTGCAAATGTCAGATAAGCCAGTGCTTTAAACCCACTGGGGAATGACCTGATTCCAATAATCACTAAATCACTCTCATTTCTCAGGATTTTCCATATGACAGTAAGGAAGAAGGTATCTGACATGGTTGAAATTCAAATGCAGTCTCACAAGATCTCTTTGAATAAAGAGCTGTTTGTACTCACCACATTGATGAATTGCTGTTCACACAGCCATAGATCCAGCTACTTGTATCCTGTAAATTCAATACCATAAATTAGTATATTATCCAAGTGGGACTGTATTTACAGATATATTAAACCCAGCAATTTTTCACATAGGAATGAATGCTGATCATCTTCTCCAAAACATCTACAGGTTAACTCTAAATCCTCGAGGTGCAAAAACTATTTGGCTGAATTTATGTGTCTTGAGCTCAAAAGATAAGCAAAGCACCTCTCCACTTCACAAGGAGGCAACTGAGAAGGTGCTGCTTGCTCATCTGGCTTCCATTCACTTCCCCTGCTTAGCACAAGATCTCTGGAGCCTTTCAGACTCACTTCAATTTTATTAAGGGAAAGCAAAGCCCTAAAGAGTTTTCCCAAATTAGAAGTGTGGCTGAATCCTGGCAGCACTAAAAATAGCTTTGTCATTCCAAATCATCAATACAGAACTGCACTAAAATGAAGGAGGAAGTGATCTGGGGCTAAACATAAAAAAATCAGAAGTAAAACATTAGAGGTTCAGATGCATTCAAGATTTTGGATCTTGAACACAAAGTGTGATGTGCTAAACCAGGACATGCACCCACCACAATCTATTAGCTGTGAATGTAAACTTGATTCAGTAATTTTAACTGCTCTTCATTAAACTGTCTTAAAATTGCAGCAAATTTGAGTTTAAAAAAAATATCCAGCCTTATATTCAAACATTAAAAAAGACATTAAAGAAATCTTTTCTCACCAGCATGCTGTTTTCACAGTAGACATGACTGTATAATTTTCTGTGGCTTACAAGAGGAAATGTGAAATATTTTCCATCAGAATCCTTAGAAGAAAAAAGAAATTAGGAATAAAACCCCAACACATAAAAACACAATGAGGAAAAAAAAAGTTACTTACATTGTAAACTGAATAAGTCCATTTTGAGGATTTGACCATAATCCACATGAAAGCTCCTAGAAATAGAAGTGGTTTTATATTCCACACTGCAGGAACTATTACCCTTATGTCTAAAATCTTGGATCTTGCTTATCCCCAAGGTCTTCTCTCTCATCTCTAAATGGCCATTAAAGCAGCACTCAGGGTTGGCAGAGTTTAGAATGACATCAGTTACATGAGTAACAGCAAAACCCTGGGATCCAATTAGGAGCTATTAACTGGAAAATAAAAACCCTATGGATAAAGCTCTTAAGGCAACAAAACAATTAAGAAGCTGAATGATACTAATGTAATTGCAGGGTGATTAAAGCTGAAGCAACATTAGAAACAGCCCCTGCCTTTGCTCCTGTCAGCCTCTTAAGAAGAAACTTGGGTATAAGCAAGTCAGTGCTGAACACTTTCAATGAAACAGAAACAAGCTAAAGCTTTGTCTGGAGAAACAGAATAATGAAGAGATCAGATGCAAACAATGCAACTGACAAGCAGGGGAGTGTGCACCTTTCTTCTGTCTAACAGGTTTGTCACAGAAATTGAGGCTAAGTGTCAGAAATAGTTAGTTGTAACCATGAAATCCAATTTCAGTATTATTCCCCACTGCTAAAACTGACCCAAAAACCAGCAACCAAGGAAGTCACTCAGCTCCACAAGCTCTTTCAGCAGCTGTTCCAGTGTCTGACCACCTGGAGAGTTTAGGTCTATAAACCAGCATCATTTTAGCGATGGCTGAAGAAGGGCAAAATGCATTCCAGAAGTTTGTTAGTGAGCAAATTAACCAGGGAACATCACTGAATCCCATTCAAAATTGCTGCTGCCCACCTGTGAGTTTTGTAAAAGCTTCAGGATTGTCCTCAAAGAGCTTTGCAGGGTGTCTCACAAAGTGGTGCTTCAATACAGACATCCTTTTCTTTGGATCCTCAGTTATCTGAAAACAGGGCATATGGTCAAATCTTCTTCTCCCAGGCTGTGTGATTTACAATGAGCACAGAGAGCAAGAGATTTTGGGGGATGAGAGGCAGAAGAGATTGTGAGAAGACTTAGCCCACTGAGCCTGTTCTGAACTCCAGAAGCTGAACAAGTAAAGTGCTGTCAACAGGCAATCACCACAACACAGAAAGTCTACACATCAGTAATTGTGACTGGTACAAAATGGGAACAGTTTTCTCAGTGGGACTTGGAATAATCAAGAAGAAGCTTTCTGTCTAACAGCATAATACTACCTAAGAATTGTGGGATGGAAGAAGAAAGTGGGATGGGGAAACATCCAGCAGATCACATATACCAACCTGCCTCGTGTTCTCATCCACCAGATCAAAAAGAGCTCTGATGGTAGCCAGGATCAATTCCTTGCACCTAGAAGACAGAAGAAGTAAAATTAAGTCTTAGGAAGGAAATACCCAGAAGAGACATCATCATAGAAAGCTAAATTATTGTCTAATGTGATCAGAGCAGAGAAGAGAGGGGTGCACAGGCAGCCAGGTAACCTTTGTTGCATGAGCTTACCACACTATGGAGAGATGGTCTGTGGAGGCCCAAGCTCTAGGCACAGCTGAGCTCTGTTTGGGGAGAAGGTTTTGTTAGTATTCAACATTTTCACTTTCTAAACAAGGCTTTCTCCTCCATATTTAAACACATCTGTGCAATCATTCAAAAGAACAGTGTTTTTCTCAAGAGTTTCAGGGATTAGGGTGCAACCAAATGACTTCTTCAGGCAAAAAACTTGCAAGTGCTGAAGCACTTGTAAAACAGGGTTTGTGAAAGAAAATGACCCTATGTTAGGTAGCAGAGACTAATGAGGAAAGGGCAAATAACTGTGTGGAGGAATCTTACCCCAGTTTCCTCAAGGACTGATTCTATGACTAATCTTACTATTTTAATGAGTGATCCTGGCACACAAAAATAGAAGCATGCTGCCAGTGAAAGCTGCTGCTTAAGAATCAAGGGCATCCTCAACAGAGAGAGAGGCATCAGGACACCACGTGGCAAGAACTGGACACTTGGGAGCTATTTATTTGTAGGACTCTATTGCATTTTAGGGACTAAAATATATCAACCATCTCCCATAAATGAAGTTTATCACCTGGCTGTAAACCTGATTCGAGTAAGCTATGAACTATTAATAGTTGGGGGGGGGGGGAAGAAAACACCTCAAACAAAACAAAAACCCCAAACTAAAGCCAAACCAAACAAGCCCCAAACACAAGAACTAATCCCACTGCACATCTCAGGCAAAATACTCCAGAGAAATGAGAACAGAGCAGATGCAGAGAATGGTTACTAGAACAAAGGGGATGCAGAGTTCATCTTCTTACCCAGCAGAATCAGAGCTGAGACTATTTATAGACAGCTTTCTCTACAGCCACCAGGGATGTAAACACCAAGGGAATGACAACTACCAACAAAAGCATTTGAAAACTGGCTTGAACAGTAAATGGAAGTTGGGAATTACAAATCTGCTCTCTGCTGGAGAGGGATTTCCAGCTTCTTCCATGGAGGAGACAGGCTGATGTCAGGGGAGATGCAGTGACAAACCTAACTACTTGCTGGTGTCTCTTGATTAATTTTGGAAGGAGACAGATGGCTGCAAAAGCAGGGGACTGGACTTGATGATGCAGGAGATCTTGTCTGTTCCTAAACTCTTTGAAAAATAATGAATAAAGAAGAGACCAAGCCAGAGCTCTCTCTTTATAACCAAACATACTGCACATCTATCAGTCTCTACAGCTCTTGGAAAAACACAGGGTCTGGAACTGAAAAGATGCAACGAAGTTGTTGAGGAGAAACAGTACCAAGTGGCAGCTAATTCAAATTAACCCCAACATACCCTATATTCCAGTGGACACATTTATACTGCACCAACTATTTACAATGCTATAACTGTATGTATAGTGTTTGCACATGTAGTATTTTCATTATCACTTACAATATGCAGCAGATGCAGCCTGTGATAAGACAGGGATACATGCAGAACACAAACAGCTCTCTAACCATGCAAAGCCACACAAGGAGTTTGTTATTTTACCACAACAAATAAGGCACTGCCATGTTGACTCAATCTTGGTAGGAAAGCCAGTCCTGAACGAACTTGGTAATCTCTGAATCCTCCAGCCACAGAAAGGGTTGTTAAATTCCTTAAATCCTGGGCCTTTGCAATCCAGTGATTGTTTACAGCTGTATAAAAATCTAGAAAACAGAGTAATATCAATCACAATTTCCCCATGATATGTGCTTGATACACAAAAAAACTATAGAAACCTTGAATTCCCAGTTTCTGAGAGTCCCCCTAGAGGTGTTCAAGCTCTGGTTATCACTTTTGAGTCATCTAAGGAAGGAAAACTTTGAATCCCTAGGAAGCAGCAGTTGGAAAAAAACAGATATGCTTGCAAATGCTCTGTAAGCTGAGCACATGTCTTGCTAAAGTAGCAAAGAAGGGACAGTGACAGCCCAGAAGCAGCAGTGCACTGCACTCAGCTAGAGGAGGGGCAATTCAAACCAGCACAATGAGATTAGATAACCTGCAACACTCACCTGTAAGATATTTGTCTAAAGGCATTACAGGTGCAACATGAGGTGTGGCTTGTGTGATGAGGAGGTTTATCAGTTTAGGCTTAAAACTCTTCAGAGTAAGCAGTGCTCTTGCAACAAGACCACCCATGGAATGACCCACGATTGCAACACTGCTTGGTGCAAAATCTTGATCCTTAAGCAAAGAGCAAAGGGGAATTAGACACATCAGAAATAGATTTGACCTTGAACTACAGTTATCAGTTGTATATATATTTAATTTTTTTTCCCTCTGGATTAGTTTATGTGTTCTCAAAGGTAATATTAACTAGTATCAACATGACAAGTTTATAGAATTAATGTAAATTGAGTTATTATTTCATTAGAATGTGCTTACTGTGAAATTTCCAGATCAAAAGGAAATATTACATAGACTGGGTAAGCATAAGAAACTTCAGCTTATTTTAACCTTAGGGACATAAGTTTTCAAAGATATTTCCTGATGAAAATGGGGTGTAAGGTGATGCTATATTAGTATTTTAAGAAGCCAAGGAAAGCTCCATTTCTACTACAAAAAAACAGCATATATTGTGCATGGGAGTTTTTAATTAGAAACACAATTTAGAACCTCACTGAAGCTCTGGGGCTGTCACAAGCATTAAACATCCATTAAAGAGCAGCAATTCTCTATTGCACTATTATCACTTTCAATTATCTACGCTCATTAGCAAGTCTCCCATCCTCATTCATCATTCCTCAGTGTTCCAGCAGAAAAGGCAGCCCAGAATTCACTCCCAAGGGCAAGTGTGTTCACTGGCATATGTCACCACTTACCCTGTACAGCCTGAGAATGACTTTGATGCATTCATGCACAAACTTGGTCTGTCGTTGCAGGCTCCCCCCATACAGGGCAACCAACTCCTCGTTGAAGTTGACACTGAAGAAATTAAAATGATACTTGAAATCAACATCTTCTGCTTTCCTGAGTGCAATGGAGCCAAGAGAACGGACTGGGAAAAGAAACCACATCAGTTAGGACACTCTGACACTCACTTTTAGGAATCAACCTATCAGACAAACCTCAGTGCAGATCCTGAAATGGGAAAATGGGATTTATGGAATAACACATCAAAGTCTCCTGGCAGGCTGCTGCAGGGAGCTGGCTGTCAGTGTCTTCTCCCAAGTAACACAAGCTAGAGGAGAAATTGCTGAAAAATTGCTGAATTGCTGAAATATTTTACTTGGTGAGAAGCTAAGTGAGTGTGTTCTCCAAGAAAACCATTCTGTAAAGGTTCTGTGAAACCAGATAAATTCATTATCATGTTTCATATGAATCTAAGGGAAAAGTGTCCCAGGGAGGTACCAGGGGTTGGATTGTGGTGGCTCTCCACACACATACACAGCAATTTTGCTGACATCTTCAGGGTGTTACTAACTGTTCCAAAGCCCAGTTTTCAACAGAAATAATGGTCTGACAATCCCAGCCTGGAATGAATACCAGATACTTGAATAAACACTTAAAACACACTTCTTCTTGTTCATCAACCTGTGAAGTATTTGCAGGTTTTGGTTTTGTTTTTGGTGTTTCTAAATTATTATTATTAAAATTTTATTTAT